>JAJMZS010000309.1:0-95144 GCA_023807205.1 Isotricha prostoma | reverse complement strand
TCCTCTTCTATTTTTTATACCAAATGGTATTGCTAAACATCTACCATTTTTTACTAAGACATGACTACATGATGTTATACGAGAGTTTTTAAAAAATGGATCTCCTAATTCTTTATGTGTTTGGAAATATGTTTTTTTTGGTTTGGATTCTTCAATTGGTTCTTCTTGGATTTGTTCTTGGTTATTGTCTAATTGCATGTTTGGTTCTGTCACTGGTTGTTGCATTTTTTATTTTATTATTATTTTTTTTTTATTTTTTTATTTTTTAATTAATTAAGGTGATTTATATTATAATTTTTATAAATTTTTATAGTTTTTTTTTTGATTTTTAGTCTTCTTTTAATGAATTGAAAAAAGTAATTAAGGAATCAAATGATTGATTATTTTTATTATTTAGAAATTCATATATTTTTTTTCTTAAATTATCATTTTCAAAATATTTAAAAAAATGATTTTCAAATAAATGAAAAAATTGATTTATATTATTTTTTACATTTTTTAATTCATTATCATAATTATCATAAAAATTAATATAATGAGAATAATCTGTAATTTTAGGAATATAACCATATATATTATTATCATCAAATAAAATAATATTTTGTAATATTAAATGTCCATGAATATAGCCTTTATCATCCAAATATTTTAATCCATTTAATATACAATTAATTATAAATATAAATTCTTCAAAAGAAATTTTTTTTTTAGTATATAAATAATAATTTAAATTTTCCTTATGTGAATAATCACAAACTGGAAGAATATTATCACAATTTTGATAAACTCCAATAATTTTATTTACATATTTATTATCAATTATCATCATATCTTTATAAAAATTAATAACATTAGAAATTCTTTTAAATTTCAATAAACTTGTTTTATGTAAAATTTTAATTCTATAAATATTTTTAGTAATTTTATCTCTAATTTTCATTGATTTTCCATATTTTCCTCCATTCATACTTTCTTCAAATAAATATTTTGATTCAATTGTTGGTTCTATTTCACTTAATGGAGTAGTAAGAGGAAAATCAATAAAAGACTCTTTTACAATATTATTTTCTTCTTTTATATTTTTTGAATTTTCACATTGTATACAACCCATTTTACAATTTTATTAATATTAAAAATATAAATGTCTTATTTTTCATGTTGTACAAGCAGTATTAATTATAGTTTAGATGATTTAGATGAATCAACTCAAATTCTTCCTAAAAAACATTCTATTAATGATTCAATTGAATTATATCCAGAAAATAATTTATTATTTACATATGGTTATAATACATATGGAAATGTTATTGATTTAAATAAATTAATAAATGAATCAAAAATTACATTAAACGTTAAACAAATATGTTTTGGTGAAAATCATACATTAATGTTAATTGAAAGTTTAGAAGATGATATAATAAAAGAAACTTTTCTTTTTGGTTGTGGAAGTAATTCAAATGGTCAATTAGGTTTAAAATATATATCAGGTAAACAAAATGAATATGAAAATTTTGAAGAAATAAATTTATCTGATTATATAAATGAAGGATTATTATTTTGGAATAAAATAAAATTTATAATTGATACAATTTGTGTTGGAAATGATTATTCATTAGTTTTAATTAAATATCCAAATTCAGATAATTCTACTTTATATAGATTTGAAGTTTCAAAAAATGATAAATATTCAAAAGAAAATGAAAAAAAAAATACAATAAATAAAGAAAAATATAATACATCTTCATTAGGAAAAATAATAAAAATAAAATCATTTAATGATAAAATAATAATATTAACATCATTTAATTTTTTATTATTAAAAGGTATAAATTTTGATATGGAATATTATAAAGATTACAAAATAATATACTCTCTAAAAGAAAAAATAAAAGAAATATCATTAGGAATAAATTCATGTTTATTATTAACAGATACACATCATATTTTATGTTTTGGTCATAATGAATATAATGAATTTGGTTTATCAGAAAATAAAGAAAATTTAATGGTAAAGGGTAAATATTTAGTAAATGATTATTTTTATAAAAAAGGTTTAAAAGCAATTAAAATAACATCAGGTGCAAGACATACATTAATTTTATTTGATAATGGTGAAGTTTATTGTTTTGGTGATAATAGTGATAAACAATGTTTTGGTTTTTCAAATTATGTAAATGAACCAATTAAAATTGAATTTGGTGATGATTGTAAAATTATTGATATACAATGTGGTTTTAATCATTCTATTGCTAAAAGTAATACTGGTAAAATTTATGTTTGGGGTGATTCTTCTTATGGAAAATGTGGTTATAAAGAAAATAGAATTGATAGTTTTATTCCTACTGAAATTTCTGAGTTGAAAATAAGGAATGTTGTTAAAATTTTTGCAGGACCTTATCAATCTGCTTTTTTCACTTCTGGTGGTGTTGTACAATAAAATATTTTTTTTTAATTTATTATTTAATTGATTAATAAATGAATATTGATAATATTGGGTATTTAACTTTTAAAAAAGAATTGTTTTTTAAAAATAATTTAAAAAGACATAATTCAAGTGATTATACTTCTATTTTATGTAAAAAGAAACTTGAATATAATGATGTGAATGATGATATTAATAAAATTAAAAATGATAAAAGAAAAATCAGTTTTTATTGTAATAAAGTATATTTTTATATATATCATTTATAATTTTTTTAGAAATCATTTCATTTAAATAAAATTTTGATTTTTCAAAAAATTAATGAATTTTATTTTCCTAAAATTAATTCAAATAGTTTGGATACTAGATCAATTAGAAATATATCAAAATCACTTTCTGAAAAAGGAAGTATTGAAAAACATTTATTTAAAAATAAAAAAATAAAATATTTCAAAAAAAAATTTAATGAAAATATTGATTTTGGAGATTGTGTAAATCTATCTCAAAATAAGGAAAATGGGAAATATGTATATAATTCTAAATCTAATTTTAATATATTTTTTAATAATAATAATGATAATAATTTTTTAAAAGAATTATTTCAAAAAATAGATGATATAAAAAAAAATAAGAATTCAATTCAAGATAAGATAAAAGAAAATTCAAAAAAAATAAATCAATTTAAAGAAGAAATCAAAGACAATAAAAATATAAATGATAATGATAATAAAAATGTTAATGATAATAATATAACTAATAAAGAATTAAAAAAATCATTTTCAACTTTAAATAATTTACAAATTAAAAAATGTAATATACCTTTAAATCATTGTGAATCATATAATCAAATATTCTCAAAACCTAAAGAAAATGGTGAAAAAATTGAAATCACAAGTAAAAAAAATCATAAAATTATTTCAAACATTATGGATACAACAAAAAATCAAATTCAAAATGAGAATAATCAAAATCAAAATAGTAGTGATAAATATTCATCATATTTTTATAGTTCAAAACCAAATATAAATATAAATAAAATTATAAATAAAGTAATAGATGAGAATAAAAAAGCACATATTTTTCGTAGTTTAAACTATTTTGATAATATTGGTAAAAATTTCGCTAATCATTTAAAGACAAGAAAAAATTTTTATGTTAATAAAAATGAAAATTCAAAAGATTATTTTAAAGATAATAATAAAAAAGAAAAAAAAACTTTAAATAGTTTAAAAATAATTATATTATCTCCATTTAAATGGAAAAAACATGAAGAAATTTGGTCAAATATATTACAATTATCAAAAATATCAAAAGAATTACATAAATATTTATTACCTCCAAATGATAATGATGTCATAATAAGTTCTTATTTAAAATTATTTCCAAAAGTTCTTAATTTTTGTTCAATTAATAATAAATTAAATGCAACAAATAAAGAAACTGATTTTATTTCTTTTTACATTGATGATAATATTGCTAATCCTAAAAAGGAAATTAAAAACTGGAAAATGGCATATAAACAAGTTATTTTTAGGTGGCATCCTGATAAATTAAATGCAATTTTAAATGAAATAAATTTAGATGAGAATATTAAAAATATATTATTTAAAAAATCAACTATAATAATTAATAATATGAATAAGATTTTTAAAAGTATATTAGAAATATTAAATAAAATTATAAAAAATAAAACAATTGAATAATAGATAATTATTTAATTTTAAATTTTAATTTAAATGGATAAAAAACAAGTATTAATCATATTTGGAATTGTAATATTATCAATCCTTTTATTATTTATTATTGAATATATCTTATATTCTATATTTTATTATTTGGCTTATTTTTTATTTTTTAAGATATTAAATTATCATTCAATCTTTCTCTTAAGAATTATATCAATTCTATTATTATTTAAATTACATGTTTTTATATTACAAGTTTTTAGTTTATCACTTATATTTTTAATCGGAGGTTTAAATAAAAAATTTTTTTGTTATGATAATTTTATAGTATGGATAAATAGATTAATTAATAGGTTAAAACAAATTAAAATAAGATGTGAAAAAAACAATTTTTATAATCATTCAAATATTCAATATTTAAGACAATTTAATAATATATATAAAAATTTAAAATCTAAAGGAATATCTTTTGAATTTGATAAAATAAAATTTGGAGATTTATTAGAATTAACAATTGTTTTATATAATAAAATGCAAACAAATAATATAAATTCTGAAGAATATAATAAATCTTTAAAAACAATTCTAAATAATATAAACCAATTAATAGAAATATTCAAAAAATATAAAACATTAAATAATTGTGAAATATTTTTTTCATTTAAATATGAACCATTTTTAACTTTTTTAAGTTTAGAACTTATGGATTTATTTTATTCAAGAAAATTAATATTTAAAACAATTGAAAAGGATTTTGAAATTTTTATAATAAAATCCAATGAAGAACAATCAAATGAAAATGAAAATCAGTTATTAATTTTTTGTGGGCAAAATGCTCTTTGTAAAGAACTTTATGCATTGTATCAAGACAATATTATTTATTATATTAAAAATCCAAATACAACAATACTTTTATGGGATTATAAAGGATTTGGGAAAAGAAAAGGTTTTCCAACTTTTAAAAATATACATAAAGATGTTATTAAATTAGCAAATTTTATTAAATCAAATTATCCAAATTATAAATATATTATTCATGGAATTAGTATTGGAGGTTTTTCTTCAGTTAAATTAAAAAAAGAATTAAATGATGATAATTGTGTTTTAATTGCAGATAGAACTTTTTCTGATATTGATTTGATTGTTAAATTTGGGATTAATTATTATTTAAAATATTTATATAATTTTCTTTTTCCTAAATTTATTTTTCATTCATCAAATGTTCAAGATTATATTTCTATTAAAGGAAATACTAAAATCATATTTTATGATAGATTAGATAATATTATTAATTATAATGCAAGTTTATTTATGGGAGTAAAAAATCAATATTATAAAGATATTTTATATGAAAAAATAATTAAAATTTTTCCTCCTATTAATCCAGTAAAAAATTGTTTTAATATTTCAAAAATTTTAATTAACTCAGAAGAAACTTTAAATAATATTATTAATGAATTACTCAATTTTTCTCCAAATAATTTAATTAATAGAAATCAACTTTTTAATTATACTTTTTTTGAAGAAATTAAAGATAACTATATTAATATAGATGATTTTATTCTAGATGTTTTAATATTAGGATACCCATTAAATGATAATAGAGAAATTAATTATGAGAATGAAAATAATATTTTTTCATTATATGAAAAAATTCCTTTATATTTTAAGGAATTAAATAGTAATATAAATTCCAGTAATATTAAATATTTTTTTAGACAAATATTATTATGTTTTATAAAATTAAATTTAAATACAGATATTTCAGATGATAATATTTATTCATTTGAATTTAATGAAAATAATCAATTTTCAGTTATACCAAAAATAAAAGAGAGTATATTTAATTATTTTGGTAGAGTTCATAGAATTTATTGTGGTCATAATGGGGTAATTACTCAAAAAGATGAAGAATATTTAACTCAATGCTTACAAATACAAAATATTATATAAACATATAATTTAATTTTTTAAATTTAAAAAAAAATATTATTTTATTATACTTAATTAATTCAAATTGATTATTTACTTTTAAATAAATATTTTCAAATTAAATAAAAATAATATAAGTAAATTATTTTTATAAATGATAATTATTGTGTTTTTTTCTCTTTTTTAATTCCATATAAAGATTTTTTTCTTTGTTTAAGTAAATGACTATATAAAATAAATAATCCTGGTATATATAATGCTATTATAGCATAAATAATATAATTAATATTAATATATTTTGTATTATACTTTACTAATTCTTGTTTCGAAAATAAAATAGTTAAAATTTCCCCTGAAACTCCAATAGGATATAAAACAATAAAAAATGAATATCTTGCCCATAATAAAAAATAAGGAATTAAATTATCATTATTAATAATTCTACCAAGTGAATTTAAAATATAAAAAGGATATCTTACAATTTCTGAAATTGGCCAAGCAAAACATAAAAGTAAATAATTAATAGAAACATATTTAGGATAATTTTGTAATAAAATTACAATAATAATTCTACTTATTACTTGAACCATTGTTGTAAATAAAGGAGCTCTTACTAATTTTAATATTGAATGAAATATTTCTAATGATGCTCCGTATTGTAATACTTCTAAATAAAAAATAGATTTTGAATATGATGTTTTTATTTTATGAGTTTTAAAATATGTTGAATAAGATAAAATAAATAAATAAAACCAACCAATAAACATAAAGGTATTATAACAAACAAGATATATATTAATTAATGCTTTTGCCATTATTTTAAAATAAAAATATGTGGAAAAATAATTGATTTAAATTATTTTTTTTAAATAATATTATTAATTAATTAAAAATTTATTTAAATCATTAAAAAAATCCTCTAATAATACATAATAAGTATCTTGAAATCTTTTTTTTATTTTATTTGTATATTTTTCTAACAAATCATTTTTTTCAAATATTAATTTTTCTGGACCAAGATAATCATATAATTTTAATTTAAAAATAGAATCAGGTGAAATATTTTCATTTCCTAATATTATAAAATGAATCATTTTCTTTTCATAATTTATAATTTTTATTCCTTTCCCTCTTGGTGTAATCATATGTTCTTTTATAAATGATTCATTTCTTTAAATTAAATTTAATATATTTACGGTATAAATTTTTATTTAAAATTAAATACTCTCTTTTTGAGTTTTAAAAAAATATATACATTCTTTTTATTTTTTATTTTCTTATTTACTTACTTAAATTTAAATAAATTATTTACTCACTAAAATTATTTAAAGAAAATACTTTAATCTAAACATTTAAATAAATTATAATACGGAACACTAATAATAATAATTTTAATAATACTAACTATTAAAAATTATCTAAAAAAATTTACTTATATCTAATTTAAATTTTTTTAAAAATATATTACTTTCTTTTTTTAGAATAATTTATTTACTCTCTTTAAAATAAAATGATTTAAATACTCACTTTATTTATTAAATTAATTACTCTCCTCCTCTTATTTATATATTAATAAATAATTAAATACAATGAGCTAAATATTAGAATATATAATAACTATCTAAATTATTTCAATTAAAATAATACATCCTAAATTGTTTAAATTAAAAAAAGACAGACTAACAAAATTATTTATAACTTTACCGACTTTTTATAAATATAAAAATGTTTACAATCTTATTTAAAAAAATTATATCAAATGATTACAAGCTAATTTAATAATATATATATTTACATTCTTGATATAAATAAAAATATGTTTACAAACTGTATAATTCAAATATAATTTTTACTTACTAAAATAAATGAAAATAAAAATTACTGACTATATTATTTATATCTATAAATGCTCTTTTACAATTTAATTTCGAAAATTTCTCTTTTTCTCTTTTCAAAACTTGTATCAGAAATTAAATAATTATTAGAATTGAAATATTTATAAAGAAAATTGACTCTTTTTATTGGTTCTGAAATATTATCAATGCTTCTTCTAAATTCAGATATATCATTGAATTCCATAAAAGAACGTAAATTTTGAATAATCTGAAAATTTAAATCTTCTTCTCTATCTTTCTTTTGATAATTTTCAAGTAATTGAATTAAAAATTTTAATTCAAGTAAATTAATTTCTTTAAATTTTTGAAAAGGTATCATAATCATATCTTCAATTTCTTTTAAAGTATTTTTACAATATTCTTCTACTTTTTTAATAAAATCAGCACTAATTTTAATCTTATCTTTTAATTTTTCCATTTCTTTATCACTTAATTTAAAATCATTAATATTATAAATTTTATGTTCAATAGAATGTTCATTAAGGCAAATATTACATAAAGTTTTATTACAATTAGGACAATAAAAATCAAGATATTCATTATGTTCATTACATAATAATTGATATTTTTGAAGTGAAACAAATAAATGATCATTAAATCTATTTGAATGTAAAGGTAAACAATTTAAACATAAGAAATCATCACATTGACAACAATAATACATTTCAAAATTAAATTCATTTCTTTTTTCTTTTCTACAATATTTACATTTTGCTAAAGTAATTCTATTTGATTCTGCTTCAATTATTGTGTCTTTTAAAGTCATTTTTGGTAATATGTGATGATTATTAATACATGAATATTGAATAAAATCTGTTCCTGTTTTAGAATGTGATAATCCTAATTTTGCAAGAAAAGGACAATTTGGATATTTTAAAATATGCTCATCTGTTAATGGGTTTATTGTTTCTGAAAACATTATTATTTTAAATTTATTTTAAAATAAAATTTTATATTATTAAAATTAATATTCCTTTTAATTTTTAAATTTATTAATTTATATTAAAAATGTTTATTTTACAATATTTATATAATTATTAATTATTATTTCTTCATCATACAATTCCCTAGCTTTAATTCTTTTTGGTATTAATTTAATTTTCCTATGCAATAAAATACCCATAAATATAATTAAAAATAATAATATAAAAATAATTATCCATGATAAAGTATATTTATTATTTTTTAAATTTGGATTATCTATATAAATTCCAAGAATCTTTCTATTTTGATCTAATATTATTTGGTATTTTTGAAAGAAAACTTGACCTATAATCCATGGAATATAATATTCTTGTGAAAACATAATCAAAAAATAATATTTTTCATTATATTGTATAAATAAATCCTGATAATTAAACTCAAAGGTATAATTTAGTTCAGAATGAAAAAAATTTATAGTTTTAAATTCTGTTATGTCAACATTGTGTTCACAATAATAAATCCAAAATTGTTGTTTTTTTTCTTTTTTACAAAGAGATTTTTCAATATATTTATTAAAAAATATATTTTCAAATATTTTTTGATTATCTAAATTTGTTATAAAACCTCCAAAAGAAAAATTAAATTGTGCATAAATATTTTTATTTATTAAATCATGATTACAAATAGAAATATTCATAAATTTAAGATGATAAATATTATCATAAGAATCAACTTTTAAATAGGTAAAAATTTTATTTGAATAAGAATTATTATATTCATGTGGTTTTTCTCCAATTATAATTTTTCCATTATCATAATTATCAAATTGGAAAAAATAAGAACAACTCTTAATATAATTTTTTATATTTAATTGATGAATTAAATTTTGATTTTGAATTAATGATGAATCATATAATCCAAGACCAATTTGAGCAGAATTAATATTTTCATTTTTATTAATTCCAGTTGCAAGAATAAAAGAAATTTTTTCAGCTTGAATAATTTTACCGTTATGAGTTTTTAAAGAAAAAGTATCATTTGAAATAAAACCACTTTTAATTTGTTTATTATTAAAAAATTCTTCAAATATTCCTTTTTGTTCATAAGTTCTTGATTTTTCTTCATTAAATTGACCATTTAATTTTGTTCCTGATATAATTAAATGATGTTTTACAGGCTTTATATATGCTTGTATCTTTTGAATTGGTGTTCCTATTGAAATTATTGTCTCATATTCATTTAAATATAAATATGAGTATAAATCACCATTAAAAGATTTTGTTTTAGTGAAAGGAATAATTATAATTTCACATTGAATTAATTTAAAATAAAAAAAAAGAATGAACATTATTTAATATTAAATTAACTTTATTCAATTATTTAAACTAATTGATTAATTTAGAATAATCGGTTTTTTGTACTATATCTTTTGAGTTATATTCAAATGTTTCATCAAGTTCATTTGCTCTTTTTTTCCTAGGAAATTTCAGAATGATATTATATAAAAGAATAGAAAGAATTATAGTAGAACAAAAAAAGATAAATATTAATGTTTTTAAAAATGAATTATTTCCTTTAGTTCCATTATTTTCATCTTTTTTGTCTTTCTTTTTTTTGTTAGAAGTAAAGTAAGTATATAAAGAAATACTTTCACTATTTTCATCAAAAATGATATTATATTTTTTAATAAATAATTCACCTAATACCCAATCTTGAGAAATTTTTTTATTAAAAACAATTAAAAAATAATATTTATTATTAAGTTTTATAAAAAGGTCATTATATGTTAAATTAAAAGTATAATTCATTGAAAAAAATTGGAAATATAGATTAGGTAATTTTGAAATATCAACACCTAAATCACAAGTATAATAAAAATAATCTTCATAATTTCCTTTACCATAATTTTTAAAACATAAATTATTATCAACATATTCTTCAAAAAAAATTCGATAAATTACTTTTTGATATGAAAATGATCCTTCAATTCCTTTCAATAAAATATTAAATTTAAAATCATTTACAATTATTGATGTATTATTTTCAATTTCAATTTTCATTGTTATACTCCAAAAATTCTGAACTTCAACATTACCTTTTATTAAATTTTTATTATTATAATTTTCACTATCATATTCATGAGGGTAACCTCCTATTATTAAATAATCTTTTTCATTTGAATCATTAGCAAATTGAAAATGAAAAGCATATGAATTCACTATTTCTTTTTTATTCAAATATGTAATAAGATTAGAATCATAATATTTAGAGTATTTTATATAAGTTAAACCTAATTGAGCATTCAATAATTTAGGACAGTATTCACCATTTTTATTTTCAGCCATTATAAAAATAAGATCTTTTATAGTTTTATCTTCTTCATCTATTGTTTTAAAAATAAATGATTCACTTCCTTCAAAACCTTCTCCAAGACATTGTTGTTTGTAAAAATATTTATTTTCAGTATGATTTGAATATGTGTTTGATAATTTATAATTATATTGTCCTCCTTTTTCTGTTGGTGAAATATAAAATGCATGTTGATTGAAATTAACTGTAAAAATAATTTTTTGTGATGGATTACCTACTTTTATTTCAGTTTCAATTCCATTATCAATAAAATAATTTAAGAAATTATCTTCTGTTGGTTCTTTCATATTTCTTGTTAATTCTAAAATTAATTGGCATGAAATAAATTTAATGTTAATTATAAATAAGAGAAAGAAATGATATAAGTTCATAAATTCAATAAAATATTATTTTAAATGTAATTTTTATATTTTCAAAATTCTCCATTTTACAACAAAAGATTTTGATAATTTTATTATTTTAATGATATCATTAGATGTAAAAAAAAAAAATCAAAAATAAATAAATTATATTTTATATATAAAATTATAATAGGTAGATAAAAAAGTTAAAATAATAAAAATAAAAACTTTTTTTATATAATTATACATCATCAATTTCTTTTAATCTTCTCCACAAAGCAACATTTTCCTTACTTGGTTTATAGAAAAATTTCTTATAATAATCAACATTATCTTTCCTTGGAAAAGCTCTAACAAATCCACCACTTGGTCTAGTAAATTCAGCAAGAGCTCTTTCAACACTTTCTTCAATATCACTTTTAAAATAACATTGACCATCAAAATGTTTTCCAGTAATATGAGAATATGGTGTAATACCTAAAATATTATTAGTATCAACTAATAATTTTGATTTAATAACTGCATCAACTCTTGTATAACTTATAAAACTTGGAAAAGCATTAAATTCAATTAACCATGGTTTTAAATGATTATCTATTAATACATCAATTCCAAAAAGTCCAAATAAATTATTATCTGTTATACCATTCCGAATTTGTGCATTTATTTCACTTTCTAACATTGTTATTGTTGTTTTTACTGTAAAATCTTGTATACCTTCCATTATTTCATCAAAATCAAAACCTTCATTTTCAAAATGTCTTCTTAATGTTTTTATTGTCCATGTATTACCATATTCTGCATCTGGATCATTATTAATTTTAAATTTCTCACTTTTATCATTTAATGAAGTATTTGTTAAATGAATATATAAATTTTTTAAACTTTCTAAACTAATTGTATAATCATCTACACATAATCTAACTAATCCATCATTATAAACATATACTATTAATGGATTGAAACTTGTTATAAGAACATATACTCTAAGATCATATTTTTTTTTATTTAATAAATGTGGATTAGCTATATATCTATTAACTATACAATTTGAACATACATCTTCTGGTTTTTCCATTAAGTAAATTCCTCTTCCTTGATCAGAATCTGGTGGTTTTACTAACCATAAATTCTTTGTTGATAATTTATAATCTTTCATTCTTTCATCAAATAAATCTTTATCTTTTGGTAAAATAAATGTTTCTGGTAAATAATTAAAATCTTTTGGATATTTCATATGATATGGACGATAATTAAAATATAATAAATCTTTTCTTGTAATTTGATAATGTGAAATAAAACAGAAAAATTTTTGATATTTTAAGAAATTTTTAACATAAGGTAATCTAACATTATAAATATAATTTGCTGTTTTTGTATTATTTACATTTATTAAATTATTATATGAACATGAATCATGTAAGCATTCATATTCTGGATCAGGATATTTAACTACATTAACAAAATATTCTTTTTGATCAGAAGTTAATATAACTTTTGATAAATTAAATTTGGATGTATCTTGAATTTCTGCAGCAGCAGGTGGATATTTAAAATAAACATATCTTTGTGGACATTTAACAATATTTTGAGGAGGAGTAAATAAAGTTAATTCTTGACTCTGAATATCTTTTACTTCAGGATAATCTTTTAAATACATTTCATAAGTATATTCTTCATTTTTACAAGTTTTCATATATCCCGTTAAATTTTTCATATCTTTAAAATATTTAACAAAATCATTTTCATAATAACAAACATTTTTAATATAACCTTTACTATAACATCTTAATTTTCCTTCATATACAAAAAATGTTAATAAATACTTAGCATAATAATAAGAAGTATAATTACCATCAGCAAAAATTAATTTCCCAACACCACTACTAATAATCAAATTACAAGATTTTTCATTTAATTTATATAAATTAGTATCAGTTAATAAGAAAAGTGTAGCTTGAGTAATAGGATAATCTTCATAAAAAGAAGAAAGCATAATATCTCTTATTCCAGCTTTATAACTCCAATGTGGTTCATATGTACCATCTTTATTAGTAACTAATTCAACACCAAATAAATTTGATTTTCTTGTTATAAATGTTGCTGCTCTTAATGAATTAATTGTTTGAATTAAAAATCTTCCATAACTATCTTTTTGAGGAAATTTTTTAAATGAATATGATTTCATTACATTTTTATTAAAACCTAAAATATGGATTAAATGATGTAATATTCTATGAAGATATTTTTCTTTTGATATATCATCTGTTAATTTTGATGTTGTTTTTAATCTTAATAATCCTATTACTGGTTTAGTTGTTTTTTTTTCTACTGCACAAAGTGATCCTGTTATATCTTCATTTTTTTCTCTTGAGTCAAATAAAGGAATAATTACTAAATCTGCTTTAATTCCATCAATTAATGAATTTCCATATTTGACTCTTTCACCACAAATTTCATCATCTTTTGTTTTTATTGTTAATGTTAAAGGAGAAATTAATAATTCTTTAAAAATATTTTTTGCTATATTTAATTGTTCTTTTATTAATTTAATATATTGGTGATTTACTTTAACTTTATTTCTTTTTAGTTGAATGTCCATTGCTGAATAATCATAATGTATTGTAAATGGATGTGATTTTAATGTCATATTTAATTTTAGTTTATTTACCTCTTCTGATGGGAATTCATTTTGAAAATTACATTTTTGCTGAGATAATATGATTAATGAGATGAAAATTAGAATTTTCATCAAGGCAGTTTTTTTCATCTTTTTAGGATAAAATATTTATGTTTTTTTATCTTATATATAAATATTATTTAATTTATATTTATATTTATATTTATATTTATTTTTTTAATAAAAAAAATTTTTATTATAATTTTATTGTTAATTTTTTAATATTTATTATGATACATAATACAGATAAATTATATTTATAAGAATAGATTTAAATCAATAAAATTTAATCTAATTATAATCACAATTTTTATATATATCTTTTTAGAAATTTTCAGTTGATTCATTAACAATTTCATTACTATGATTAATTTGATTATTATTATTTTGTAGATTGTTTCTTCTTCTAATATTAATTTCTGAATTATTTTTTCTTTTAATAATTTCAAATAATGAAAAATCAACAATAAAACTAAAGAAACAAGTGAATAAAATAGTATTTTCATTATAAAAGGTGTAAAATAATGAAAAAAATGTTAAACAAAATCCAAAAAAATAACATAATAAAACAATTTTATTTGAAATTCCTTGAGTTCCAATAAACTTTCGAACAAATAAAGTAATAAAAATAATAATTTCAATAAAGACTAAACCATAAAACTCTTGATGATAATATTGAAAAGAGCCAACAATAATACTTACAACAAACATATTAAAATAAAATAAATGAATATGTTTTCTTAAAGCAAATAAATTACTACTCACAAAAACAACTTGGCAATAACCATAATCATATACAACAATTTGAAATAAAAGTACAAATTTTTCAAAGAGAAAACTATGAAAACTATTTAAATCTTTGAAAAATAATCTAAATGAAAATTTTAATATAATTTCAATTTCTTTAGTTATATCTAAAACAAATATATGATTATTAAATAAATAACAAGATAAAATTAAAATGAATTGTAGAAATAAAGTAGTTCTTAAAATATGAATTTCAATACTTCTTTTAGTATTAGAACTTCCATTTCCACCATAGTAAAAATAATATGAAAAAATAGAAAAAAATAAAAAACTTCCTAATGCAAAAATTATCATTAATGTATCATATAGAATACATTGAATAAAAATATTACTATATCCAAAATAAGAATAATATTGAGTGTATGATACTTTATCAAGTGCAAATATAGTCTCACCTCGAGACATATTTAAATTATTTCAAAAATTATAAATTATAAATATTTTTTATTAAAATATAATTATATGAAAATGTAAATCAACATTCCGATGTTTAATATTATAAAATAAAAAATATTACTAAAATTATATTAATTAAAAAAAATTAAAGGAAATAATAGTAACTACTTTCAATAATATTAAATAAAATTAAAAAAACATTAAAAAAAATTTTTAAAAAAATCTTAAACACCTACAATTAAATCTAAAAAATATATAAAAAAATGAGTCGTCGTCGTCAAAAAGCAATTCAATCATATATTCAAGAAGAAGACCTTTCAAAAATAAAAAACGTTTTAAACTATTTATTCTTTGATCAATATAGAGATATGGCATCATTTCCTCGTTTTGAAGAATGTTTATCATTCTTAACAAAAGACAAAAATATAAATTTCCAAGAAGCCTTTCAAGATGTAATAGGAGAAAAACATAAATATTTAACATTTAGAAGAATGATAAGAGCATTCTTTCGTGTACAAGAAGGAGGAAGAAAAGTAAAAGATTCAACAAAAAAATTATTCGAAGTTTTATTTAATGGAGTTTTAAAAGGAGATGGTGAATTTATTGGAGAAAAAAAAGAAGGAGCAACAAGATTTCATTCTCAAAATTCAGAAGGTCATAAAGCAATTTCAAGTCTTGCTGTAATAACAGATGAACAAAAAGAAAAAATAAAAGGAATGCAAATTATTTATGATGAATTTTTCAAAAATGATTTATATTTGAAAAGAGATGGAGAAGATGATTTTGTAGGTTTAGAAATTAATTTAAAAGCTGCAAAAAGAGAAGATATTCCTGAAGAATTAAAAGATAAATTTCCAGATAAAAATATGAGAGATGGTATTATTAGTATTGTTGGTTCATTTACTGATCATATAACTGCACTTGGTTTTAAATGTAGAAGTGGAAAAACTCTTTTTATAGGAAAACCAGAAGGAACTCCATTTTTATTTAGTGAAGTTGGTAAAGAATTAAAATATGTTAGATTAGAAACATCTGATGATGGAATTAATTATTTTGAACCACATTTTGAAGAAATTGATAGAAGTAATCCTCATATTGATAAACAACCTGATGAAATTAATGAAGATTTTTTAAAGGAAGATCAACCTATTTATGAAGAAGAAAAATTAAGTGAAATGAAAGATGATGAATTACAAAAAAATATTCTTCAACCACTTGTTCCAGATGATGCATTTTTTGAAAAAGAAAATGAGGATGTTATTAAAGGAGATGATATTAAAGATTTAGTACCTTTAACAAAAAGATATTGGGATAAATCTCCTGAAAATGATACAGTAACAACAACAATAAATGAAGATACAATTTTACAAGAAGCTGATGATTTATTAAAAAATCAAAAAGGACATAAACAACTTATAGACCATTTTGGAGGAATTAGAGCTGAAAAACCAGAACCTCCTGTTAGTGATCAAAAAGTTTTTGATGGAAATGTGACTAAAGATACTACACCTACTTCTATTATGTTAGATACTATTAATTATGATACTTTACTTACTAATTTAGGTGATCAAATTGCAAATGATTTTAAAAATGGTTTATATGAAGAAGAGAAAAAAAATCCACCTGAACAAAAACCTACTAAATTAAAAGCTGGTGGTTTAGGTTTTGGTTTATTTGATTTTGATGATATGGAAAGTCATTTTAATGATGTTAGAAATAATTTATTTGGCTTTTTTGATGATGATAATAGTTGGTATGAACAAGAAATGCAAAGAAGAAAAGCACTTGAAGAAGAAAGACAAAAACAATTAGAAGAACAAATAATAAGACAAAGAACACAATTAGCACAAAATAATTGGAAAAATTTAGCATCTAAATTATCAAAAAATCAAGGATTATATTTAATACAAACTATTGGAGGAGTTATTAAAGGATTAAAAGTTTTAGAAGCTGAAAATGCTGGTCAACCAACTAATTATACTATGCAAGAAAAAGTTGCTTTATTTGAATTATTAAGAAATAATCGTCCTATTATTGCAATGTTAGCTAAAGCACATCAAGAAGCTCTTAGAAGGAAACAAGAAGAACAAAGTAATGCTAATAAAAAGAAAAATGATGAGAAAAGAAAAAAAGAAGAAGCTGCTAGAAAAGCTGAAGAAAAGAAAAAAGCTGATGAAGATAAAAAAAGAATTGAAAATGAAAAGAAAATTGAAGAAGAAAAGAAAAAAATTGAAGCAGAACAAAAAAAAAGAGAAGAAGAAGAAAAAAAAAGACAACAAGCAATTCAAGCTGAAAAAGATAAAAAGAAAAAAGCTGAATTAGAGAAAAAAGAAGCAGAAAAGAAAAAAGAAGAAGAAAAGAAAAAAGCACAAGAAGAAGCTCGTAAAAAAGAATTAGAAAAACAACAAAAAGCTCTTGAAGAACAAAAGAAAAAAGCAGAAGAAGCAGCAAAGAAAAAAGAAGAACAAAGAAAAAAAGAAGAAGCAGAAAGAAGAAAAGATGAAGAAGAAGCAAGAATAAAAAAAGAAGAGGCAGAAAAAAGACAAGAAGAAGCAAAAAAAAAATCAAAAGAATTAAAAATAGCACAACTTGCAGAAATAAATAAAAAATTACAATTAATTCAACAAATGTATCCAAGTGCAACAGGAGAAAAAAAACAAATGTTATATCAATATTATCAAGAATTAATAAAAGATAGAAATGCAATAATTGAAGCATTAAATGAAGAACAAAAAGAAAAAGTACAAGAAAATATGGGATATGATCCACAAGAAGCTAAAAAAAAAGAAGAAGAAGAAAGAAAAAGATTAAAAGAAGAAGAAGATAAAAAAATAGTAGAAAAAGAAAAAGAAGAAGAAGCTAAAAAAGCAGCAATGACACAAGAAGTTTCAGTTAGTAATCAAGGAATACCAAAAAATGTAAAAACATATCGTCATCAAAAAATACCACCTAAAGGTCAAATTTGGACTGATGATTTATTCCAACCTGTAAGAAAGAATTTATGTCCAGTTGATTCATATGGAAGATGGAATTTCCCAGAAGGAATTAATTCTAATGATGTTCAAGGTTGGGAACGTATTAAATGGGCAAGAGCAGAACAAATATTTAACTCAAGAAATTATCAAGTTTTCTATCAAGGTGTTGAAGCTGATGATATTATACAAGGTGGTCTTGGTGATTGTTATTTCCTTTCTGCAGTTGCTGCTTTATGTAAATATCCTAAATTAATTGAAAGATTATTTTATATTAAACAAAAATCTGAAGAACATTGTTATGGTTGTTATTATAGAATTAATGGTATTTGGCAATTAGTATTAGTTGATGATTATATTCCTTGTTATGGTAATTATGGACTTAATTTTGCATTTACTTCAACACATGGAAATGAACTTTGGGTCATTTTACTTGAAAAAGCTTGGGCTAAATTAAATGGTAATTATGCTAAAGCAATTGGAGGAGAACCACATGAAGTTTTTGATGTTCTTACTGATGCTTATTCTGAAAAAATTGTTGTTAGAAGTGATACTTCCGATGAATTATGGAATAAACTTTTAGATGCTGAAAAGAAAAATTATCTTATGACTGCAGGTACATCTGCTGATACTTATCATTTACCAATTGAGCAAGTTGGTCTTGTTCCTGGACATGCTTATACTATTTTAGGTGTTAAAGAATTAAATACAGGTAGAGGTAAAGTTCGTCTTGTTCATATTAGAAATCCTTGGGGTAATACTGAATGGTCTGGTGATTGGTCTGATAAAAGTTCTAAATGGACTCCTGAACTTAGAAAACAAGTTGGAGAAGTACAAAATAAAAATGATGGTTCATTTTGGATGGCTTATGAAGATTTTATTAAATTTTACCTTGTTACTGGTATATGTCATCTTCATGAAGATTATGTATATTCAAATCTTCATTATCCTAAAGCAGTTGCAAATAAAGGTCCTTTAATGACTAAAGTTGATGTAACGAGTAATGGAACTCATCTTTATTTACAACTTCATCAAAAAAATCCTCGTATTGCACTTAAAGATGGTACATATCAAAAACCTGTTATTAATTATCTTATGTTAGTAGATAAAGATAATCATTATATTAAAGCAGCAAATAATTGTTATATGAATGATTGTATTGAAGTTCATTTAGATAAAGGAGTATATTATTTAATAACAGATATTAATTTTAGATATGTTCAAACAATAATGCATTGTTATAATCTAACAACTTATTCAAATCATCCAGTAAAAATATCTCCAGAAAAAAGTAGAAATCTAAAACACACATTTAAATGTGGACTCTTAGATTATGCAAGAAAAAATCTCCAACCACAATCACATGCAGGTGGAATAATATATCAAAGTAAACGTCAAGGAAATGAATTCCCATTTAACTTCTTAGTATTTGACAATACATCAGGACCATATGATGTAACATTTACAGATACATTACAAATGGCAACAAGTCAACGTTGTGCAGAATTTTATTTAGAAGATGGAAAAGAAAAATCAAATCCCTTACAAAAAAAAATAGTTTCAGGTGATTTTGATGTAATATGTCACATGCCATATGATCTTAATGCAAGATATTCATATCAATTACAAAGTGGAGCTCAACCAAAATCTGGTGCTAAACCAGTTAATAATACTGGTGATGTTCCAAAAGCAAGTTCATCTTCTACTAAACCAGCTAGTAGTAGTGGAAAAAAAACAGGAGGAAGTAGTAATGAAAGTTCTACTCCTCAAACTCAAGAAGAAATTGCAAAAGCTGTTTTTAGTGAAAATCCACAAAATCTTGATACTAGAGGTTTACTTAAACAATATGTACATCAAGTTCCTGGTGGTTATTATATTGGATTAGAAAATGGTTCTAATCAAGCACTTAATTTGAAATTGTGTCTTACTGGTTTATATGAAACTAATAATCCTAATTTAAGTGAAGTTCCATTTACTAGTAATCCTATGACAAGAAGATTGTTTTTAGTTAAACCTAGACCTGGTGTTCAAGGAGGAATTTCTTTTGTTTTTGATTATCAATAAGTATATTTTTGAAAAGTTCAGGAATATTATTTAGATTATTTAATATTTAAAAACTCACTTTTATTTTTTTAAAAAATATTGAAAAAATATTTTTTATAAATTTAATATATTTGAAATTCTATAATCATTTGTTTTTACATTACAATATTCATTCATTTCATTAAACATATCATCCAATTCATCAGCAAAAGATGTATTGAAACTTATTAAATTTAACATAACTAATGAAAAACATTTATAAAACATATATTTCATATTTTCAACTTTTTCAGTATTAAAACTAGATAAATCCAAGTAAGTCAATGAATAACATTCTCTAAATAAACCTTCCATATTTATAACATTAGAAGTATTAAAACTGTTCAAATTAACATATTTTAATTCTACACATAATTGAAACATAGATTCCATATTTTCTACTTTTTCAGTATTAAAATTTGATAAATCTAATATTTTTAATTTAGAACAAGAAGAAAACATATAATTCATATTTTTAACATTTTTAGTATCAAAATTAGATAAATTTAAATATTCCAAAGAAGAACAAAATTGAAACATTGCAGTCAATTCGGTAACTTTTGAAGTATCAAAATTTTGTATATTTAAAATTTTTAAAGAATGACAATTATTAAACATAGCAGTCATATCAGTAATTTTTTTAGTATTAAATTTAGACAAATCTAAATTTTGTAAAGAATTACAATCTGAAAATAATCCACTCATTTCTTCAACATTATCAGTTAAAAAAGTTGAAAAATTTATTTCTTTTAATGAACTACATCCTTGAAACATTGCAGTCATTTCAGTTAATTTTATTGTACATATATTCTTAAAATCAATTGATTCTAATAATGTACAATTATAAAACATTAATTTCATATCAGTTACTAATGAAGCATTAAAATTTGATAAATCTATTGAAATAAGATTTGAACATTCATAAAACATAAAACTTGCATTAGTTAATTTTTTTTTAAAGTTAAACTTTATTTCATGTATTCCTTCTTTTTCAAATTTATATGTAAATGAAAACTTCATTTTTTTTCCATTTATAAATATTTCACAATTTTCTTGTAATTCTTTTGGAACAAATGTATTATCTATTTGATTATAATTTATTATTTGTGTTTCTTTTTTTACATCTTTATTTGAAATTTTATATTTTGCTATTATATAATTATTTTGTTCTTTATTTTTTATTTCATCAGAATATCTTGACTCTAAATCTTTAATTTTTAATTGAATTAAATCATTTTCATTTATTAATTTTGTATTCTCATCTCTTAATTTTTGATTTTCTTGATTTAAATTATCAAATGATTCTGAAGGTTTTGAAATTTTCTTTAATTGTTCAATTTCATCTTTCAACTTCTTATTTTCTTCTCCTTTTTCTTCTTTTTCTTTTTTAAATCTTTTTAGTTCTTCTTGTAATAATTGAAGTCTTCTATTAATCTCTCTCTCTTGACGTGGATCTTTTCCTTTGCTAAATTCTAAAATATCCTTATTTAAATTTTTAATTTGTTCTTCTTTTATTTGTAAACTTTTTTTTAGTTCTTTTATTTCTTCTGAATCTAATTGATTGTTTTTAAGTTCTTCTTTTTCTTTTTTTAGCTTTTGAATTAGGTCTTGTAAATTCTTAATTTTTCTTTCTTTTTCATCCATCCTTTATTATAAAAATAATTTAAGCACTTTTTTTTATAAAAATTAATTTATTTTTTAGAAATATGATTAAATAAAATTTAAAAAATTAAACAATTTCCATTTATCATTTTTAATAATGTATTATCTTCAGTATCAATTTTGCAATTTGTATTAATATTTAAAAAAATATCTTTCATATCATTAACATTTTTAGTATTAAAATTTGATAAATCTAATGAATTTAAAGACTCACATTTACAAAACATATGATTCATATCAATTACATTTTTAGTGTTAAAATTAGATAAATCTAATGAAGTTAAAGATATACATTCATAAAACATTCTACTCATATCAATTACATTAGAAGTATTAAATTTGGTTAAATCTAAAGTAATTAAAGAATAACAACCTTCAAACATCATATTCATTCTAGTAACATTATTTGTATTAAATTTAACTAAATTTAAATTTGTCAATGAAGAACAACCAGCAAACATACACATCATATTTTTAACCTTTTTAGTATTAAAATTAGATAAATCTAAAGAAGTTAATGAATAACAAAAAAAAAAACATTAAACTTAAATCAGTAACATTTTTAGTATTAAAATTTGAAAAGTCAATATTATTTAAATGAGAACATCCTGAAAACATACTACTTGCATTATTAATTTTACTTGAATTAAAATTTGATAAATCACAACAATTTAATGATGAACATGCTGAAAATAAACAACTTATATTTGTTAATAATTTAGAAAATTGAAATTTTATAATATATTCACCTTCTTGTTCAAAAATATATTTAGTTTGAAATATTATTTTTTTATTATTTATATATATTTCACATGATTCTGATATTTCTTTTTTATTTGAATTATTAATATTATCTGAATAATTTATTATTTGGATTTCTTTTTTTAAATCTATAGGCCAAATATTATATTTTGTAATAATAAAGTTATTATCTTTTTTATTTCCTTCATCTTTTATTAAAATTTTATCATTCATATTATATTAATTTTAAAATAAGAAATATAAAAAAACCCCAAATAAAAAATTTAAAAAACTCAAATAATAAAAAAAAAAACTTAAATAATAAAATAAATAAATATTTAATAACCAATACTTTGAGAAATAACAAATTTATGATGTTCTAATTTAAGTAATTGAATAAAAAAATCTCCATCACACATTCCTCTTTCAACACAATTTAAACCTTCAGAAGCACAATATAAATAAACATTTTGCATACAATGTCCAGCATCAATATTAGCTCTTAACATTCTTTTTTCAGGAAATTCATCCATCATTTTATCTTTTACAGGATCACCAGTTTTTTTAGTAATATCAGCAAAAATTAAAATATTCATAAAAGAATTTTTAACAAAATCTTGTTTACCTGCTTTATCAGTATAATCACCTTTAATACATAAAATTAATTCATTTTGTTCTGGATTATATTTATAAATTCCATAAGGAAATATTACATATATTTCAAGAGGAAATAAACCAACTGCAGATGGTACTGTTTTATAATGATTTTCTGGACCATGTGATTGACCATAACATGACCATAATAATTCTGAAATTTGTTTTAATGTTAATGGTTTGTCTTTTTGAAATTCTCTTGTTGTTTTTCTTTCTTTAAATGCTTTCATTAAATTCATTCCTCCATTTAAATCTGGTTCAAGGAGAGTTATTTTATCTGTAAATTTTGATGCTTCCATATTTTTATATATATATATTTTATTATTTTTTATTTGTACTTATATACTATTTTATAATTATTCTGTAAAATAAAATTGTATTTAAAATTAATATTTTTTTTTTTAAATAAATATATTATTTTTTTTATAAATGATAAGAAGGAAATTATTTGAAAGATTAATAATAAAAGAAGAAAATAAAAATATTTTTCAATTTTCACCATTAATATCAAATAAAATAAATTTGAAAAGAGCTTGTTTATCAGATAATTTATCTAATCAAAAAGAAAGACCTTTAACATTTGTAACATTTAATGATTCATCTTTATCAAACACATTTAGAAAAGATAATAATATAATACCAATAAATATAAATAATACACAAAAAAAATTTAAAAGAATAATATATGAACCACAATATTCACTTCCTAAATATGAATTCTTAAAGAAAGATACAGAAAGAGTTTTTACAATTAAAAAAAATAATAATTCATTAAATAAACAAACAAGACATATTTCATTAGGATTAGTATCAAAAAAATATATAGAAAAATATAATTATTTAAGTATTGTAAGTAAGACAGAAAGAAATAAAAATAAATCAAATGAAAAAATCCCTGAAAAAACAATTTATTCAATTAAAACATTAGAAAATAAAAAAGAAAAAGAACATAAAAAAGAAATAAAAAAAAGAAATAAATTATCAAAATTAAAATATGAATTATCATTAGTAAATAATCCTCAAAGTATAATTTATCCTTTATTTAAATTTGCAGATGATATAAAAAATGGAAAAAGTATGAAATATATATATAAAACAAATGTAAAACAATATAAATTAGAAATGGAAAAAGCAGGAATTCCTGCTTTTAAACAAGTTTTTATGTTAAAAAAACAAATGGGAATTGGTGATGAAAATAAAATTGCATCAAAATTATTTAGTCCTTATACTTTTATGGATATAAAATTTTAAATTTTTATAAATAACAAAATTTTAATTTTAATAAAAATGTATATATTAATTGATAAAAATACCATTTTATTTAAATTCATTTTTCTCTTTAATTTACATTATATAAAAATTAATAATCATTTTATTTTTCTCCATTTTTAGTTAACCAATCAAATTTATAAGTACTAAAAGCTAATTTATTATCTTTCATAATTTGTCTAAGAATATTCTTCAAAAAAATATAATCAGGTTTAACATCAAATTTAAGTTCTCTAGCATAAGTCATAAACTTAACAACTTCTTTTGATAAACCTTCACATAATTCATTAATAGAAGTCGATATTTTTTTTTCTTTAATTTTATCATATTTTTCTTTCATATTTTTTGCTTTTAAACCTTGCCAAGGTAAACTTCCTTTTAAAAAATAAACTAAAATATAACCTAAAGCTTCAATATCATCTCTTCTAGATTGATCAACACCTAAATGAGTATTAATAGAAGCATAACGTGCAGTACCAATTAAACTTTTTCCTTCATCATATGGAATATGAGCACCAGTTTTAGGATCTTTATATCTTTTAGCCAAACCAAAATCAATAATATAAATAAGTTCTTTCTTACTTAATTTCCCAATTAAAAAATTATCTGGTTTAACATCTCTATGAATATAACCTTTACTATGAATATATTCTATTCTAGTTATCATTTGATCCATTGACATTAATGATGTTTGTAATGAAAATTTACAACCATATTCATTGAATATATCTTCTAAAGAAGGACCTAAAGTTTCCATTACTAAAATATTGTAATTTCCTTGTTTACCATACCAATATATTTTTGGTATACCTGGACCACCTTGAAATGCTGTATATACTTTATTTTCGTGAAATAATTGAGGATGTTGATTCGTTACAGGCTCTAATTTTATTGCTACATCCTCATTTGAACGAAGACTTTTTCCTAAATATATTTCTCCAAATGAACCACTACCTAATTTTTTTCTTGAGTCTAATTTATATCTATCTGATATTGGAATTTCATAGTCTTTTAATTGACTTAAAACTGATGATGCTGGTACTGATTTACTTTTTTCTTTTGTATTTTTTTTCATTTTTTTTTATTTTATTTAATTAATTAATAATTTATTTATATATATATATTTAAATTTATTTATTTATCAACTCAAAGTTTTTTAAAAGATAAATTTTTTTTTATTTACATTTTTGATTTTAAATTTACATATATTGCTTAATATTAATAACCGATAATTAAAAATAGATAATATATTAAAATAAAATAAAATATGATGAAAAGGAGAGATAAAATAAAAAATAATTAAATTTTATCATTTAATTTTTCAGCATAAAGAGATAAAGTAGCAGCAACAGTTCCTCCTAATCCTCTCCAAAAATCAGGAATATTATGACCTGTTACTGCTTTCGATATTCCACTACCATTTAAACAAATTAACCAATCAGAAGCAGAACTTAACATTTTTAAAATTAATATTTGTTTTTTTATTTCTATAGATTCTCCATTTTCTGATTTTAAATTTTTATATTGATAATATTTTTTAGATATATTAAAAGTAATATAAATTGACCAAAATGATTGAAATATTTTTGAATAAACTTTTGAATTATCATTAGTAAAGCATTTTAATTTGTTATATAATTTAATATTTGAAAATAAATTTAAAAGAAAATGATTTATTAAACAACCATTTGTTAAGAAAAAATCTAAATTATAGTCTATTGGTGATTGTAAATTTTTGTAAATTATTACACCATCTTTAAAAACTTTAAAAATACTAAAAACATATCTTGCATCTTTTGCAGCTGTACTTACATTTTTAAGAGCTATATTAACTCTATCGTTTGATATTTTTGTATTAATTAAAAATGTAAAATTTTGGAGAATTTTAACAAAATGTTCTCTTATTTCTATAATAATTAGTTTTTTATTATTTTACTATAATTTTCAGTTTTTTTCGCTATTAAATTAATAAATGATATTGTTAAAACTCCTATTGGCTTAGTTTGAATTGATTGTATCGTTAATGACATTATGAAAATTATGACTTTTTTATTTATATTTATTCTTAAAAATATATTTTAATATTTAATTGTTTGTTAATTATAATATAAAATAAATTATTTAAATCAAAATTGTTTTCCAAATTAATTTTTTTTTTAATTTTTTTTATTTTTTTACTTAATATTGATATTATTAATTAACTTATTTAATCATGTATTTAAACAATTAATATATTTTGTGATATTATTAAGAATCAATATTAATTTTTTATCTTCAATGTTTTACATATAAAAAAAATCTAAAATTAAATTTATTTTTAATATTATTAAACAATTATTATCTAGTCTAATATAGTATTTATAAATTAATCTACTTTAGCTTTTTTAAAAGTTTGTTCATTTCTAAAAAATATCTTAGTAACCAAAGAATAATAATATTTTTCATTATTATTTGGAATAAAATCAGAATAATCATATTTTTCATAATGAAATAAAAAAATAATACTTATGCTCAAATAAAAAATATTAGAAACACATTGTTGAATACAACAAATATAAACTGTATTTTGAAAAGGTAATTTATCATATTTTATTGTAAAAATCTCATATAAACAATGAACAACAGAACAAATATTAAGAGAAAACATGAAAAAATTTATATATAACATATTTTTATTTAACTGATCAAAATTAATATTATCATCACTATTTTTATTTTTATCAGTAACTTCAAATTTAGTACTACCATAACCAAAAAGTTCTTTAATAACTTCTTTTCCAATAATAGGACCAAGAATAGTTTGATAAATTTTATCCCAAGTAGAACTTCTTAAATGTGATTCAATAATATCTAAAACAAATCTTTTTAATAAATATTGTGGTAAAAAAAAACGTAAAAATTTCCCTGGTTTACAAATAACAATATGAATACCTAAAAGAGGATAAATAACAGGAAAAATTAAACTTATAATTCTCTTAACTCCAAAAAACCAATAACTAATACAAGAAACATATTCTAATTTTTGTTGAAAATTTAAACCATTTATTTTAAAAATATTTTTAGTTTTTAATATTTGAATACAACCTCTTGCCCATCTTGATCTTTGTTTAATAATTCCAATCATATCATCAACATTAATTCCATAAGCTTCAATATCATTAATAGCAATGCATTTATATCCTTTAGATTCAATATTCATTCCAGTTGCAAAATCTTCAGAAATTGTTCCTTTTGAAAAACCATTTACTTCATCTAATGCTTTTCTATTAAATAATGCATTTGTACCACAAAAAATTACTGAGTTAGTTGAATTTTTTGCTATTTGAATTACATGATAAAAGTAATCTTGTTCTATTGGTAATTCATTCCATAATTTAAATCTATATTGAAAAATATCTGGTGTTTTGAAACTTTGTGGTAATTGAATAAAACCTATTTTTTCTTTTTCATTTTCATAAAAAAATGGTAAGGTTTTATTTAAAAAGTTCTTTGTTGGACACATATCTGCATCAAAACATGCTATGAAAGGGGATTTTATTTTTGATAATGCATTATTATAATTTCCTGCTTTATAATCTATATTATTATCTCTTGTTATATAATTTATTTTATGTTTTTCTGATAATTGTTTTATTGAATTTCTATTACCATCATCACATATATAAATGTGGATTTTATTTTTATCTGGATAATCCATTTCTTTACATGATTTAATTGTTTCTTCTAATAATTTTTCATCTTCATTATATGTTGCTATTAAAACATCTATATCTGGATATTCTTTTATTATTACATTTGGTGTTTTTGGAGAGGTTTTTTCTTGAAGTAATACATTAAAAAAATACATTATGAAATTAAAAAATTCCCATAATTCAAATATGACATTAAATATTCCAAATAATAATGATAAAATACCATATTTTTTTGGATTTGGTATTGCTGTAAATCTGAATATTATATATATTATTGATGATGTTATGGTTGAAAAATATATTATTGTATTTAATAAGGATTTTAATACTTTATTCATTAATTTAATAATTTAGTTTTATTTAATTTTGATATATATAGATAAAAGATTGTATTAAGGGATTTTTTAAATCTTTTTGAAGAATTAGAAGTTAGAATTATGAGGTTTTATAATATTAAATATCTTTAACTAATTATATTACTCATAATTAATATAATTCATTCTGAATATATAATTAATTTAATTTAAATTTAAATCTATCAATCCAAAATATTGAAAGAAAAAATTAATAAAAATAGTATTCAATTAAATTATTATTGATTAAACAAAACCTTATTTTAAGATATTTAAATATTATATTGATAAAAAAAATATTTTATCAAAAAATTACAATGTAAAAATTAATTATTTAATTTTTATTTTTTTTTATTTAAATCGAAAATAATTAATTAATTTGAAAATTAAAATTTTAATATTTAATACATTAAAAAAATATGAAACAAAATGAGCTTTTAATTGAGGAAAGAAATTCAAACACAAATGAAATCCAATATCCAAAATCATTATTTTTTATTCTTTTTCTACTAATAGGATTAATAAACAATTTAGGATATGTTTTAATATTAACAGGTTCACAGCAATTTTCATCAAAATTAAAAAGTGAAAGTTTAATAGCATTATACCCTTTAGCATTAATAGGTTTTTCTTCAATATCACGTTTTATAAATTCAAAATTTTGTATAAAAGTAACATACTTTAAAAGATTATTAGGATTATCAATTTATTTTTTTATAGGATACATAAGTTTATTTATAATTCTACATATAGTAGAATCATCAGATAATTTTAATAATACTTTAGCTTTTGCATTAACCTTAATACCAAGTATTATTATGGGGACTGGTTCTGCTTTCGGAGAAGCTACTAATTTAGGTTATATTAGAACTTTTCCTAAAGACTTTATTTCTGGTTGGAGTTCTGGAACTGGTTTTGCTGGAGTTTTTGGTGCTTTCATTACTTTATCTTGTAAAAAATTTGAATGGAAATTAAAAAATTTATATCTTTTAATTTCTCCTGTTGCTTTTATTTATTTTATTTGCTTTTTTATTTCTTATAAAGTTAAACAATATTATGAGAATGATTTTTTAAAGAAAAATAAAATTCAGAGATTATATGAGAGAAATACTGATATTAAAGATAATGATAATGAAGAAGAAATTGAAATGGTTCAAAGTAATGTTGAAAGTGATGTTAGTGACAATAAAGAAATGAATTGTGCTAATTTTGTAGAAGGGTTTTCATATGGAAAAAGATTTATTGTTAATTTAGCTTTAGTTTATTTTTTAGAATATACTATTAATTCAGGATTATGTGAAAGAGTAAATAAAAAACAGCATATTAAATCAAGTGATTTTTTTAAACAAATTCAATATGAAACATTTATGTTATGTTATCAATTTGGTGTTGTTTTATCAAGATCAAGTTTAGTTATTGTAAAACATATTTCATTTATTGAAACTTTTACGATTATACAATTAATTAATTTTATTTTGTGGTATTGTGAAGTTTTTTTTGGTTATATTACAAATGAATGGATTTGCTATTTTCATATGATTATTGTTGGTTTATGTGGTGGTGCTTCTTATGTTGGTTGTTTCTTTTTTATATTAAATTCAAAGGTAATTAAACAAGAAATTAAGGAATTATGTTTAAATATTGGAACAATATTTAATGATATAGGAATTTTATCTTCTTCTATCACTGTATTAATATTAGATAATACTATTATGAAAATTTAGAATTTATTTTTTAACTTATAATATAAGTTTTAATAATATTTAAAAGTAAATAAGAAAAAATAATTTTTTTTAAAAATTATTTTATTAACTTTCATTATATTTTAATTTAAAAAATTATTACATCTGAATAATATTTTAAATTTTGATTTATCGATTTTAAAATTTGAATTTGTGTTATTTAATAAAATATATTAAAATATTATTTATTGTTTTATAAAAAATTTTTGAATAAATATTTTTTAATTGAATGTTAAATATTTTTACTTTTTCTTAGGAGCAGGTTTTTGTTTAGTATTTTTCTTTTTAAATTGTTCATTTAAAATATCAAAAGTATCAAATTGTTTTCCTGATTTATCTTTAGGAACTTTTTGTACATTTAATCCCAAAACAAGTAAATCATTTTTATTAGTTTTACTATGTTTATAATTAAGCATCATTTCTTTAAAAGTTTGAAAATCAGAAAAAGCAACTAAAGTATCAAGTAATTGTTCATCCATTTTAAATTTTTTTGATTTAAGCATTTCATAAAAATCATTTATTTTAAATTGACTAACTCTTTTAATTAAACATTTTTCTAAATAATTTTCAATTAATTGAGTATATTTATTAAAAATATCAGTATAAATTAATTTATTTTCACTTTTATCATCAAATTCTTTATAATATTTTTCACAAAAGTTATTTTGAATCTTTTCAAATTCAGGTTCAATAACAATTTCTTGTAATTTTTCAACAAAACAATCAAATTTATAATCATCAGATTGTTTATGAACTAAATAATTAAATATAATATTTTACCAATACTCTCTTCAAAATCATCATTATTTGTTTTAATATCTGCATTTTTATATTTAATTTCTCCTGTTCCAACTATTTGACCATTATTAACATGACCACTTAAAGCAGAAGCAAATTTTGATGATTTCATTTTTAATATAATTAATTTTTGTTTTAATTTTTTTTAATTTTTAATTTTTTCAATGTCTGCTTCAGAAATTGAAAAAACTGTTTGGTCATATAAAAATGTTGTTGATGATGATTTAAGTAATAAAAATGTAGAAATTATTCTTAATTTTTATGATAAAGAAAAATTTGAATTAAATATTAATAAATTTAGTTCTTGTTTTAATATTGATTTAGATACTTTTTTAGATAATTCAAAAGTTAAAAAAGATGAACAAGAAAATAAAAATGATAATATTGAAAATGATAAAAATATTCAAAAAGGAATTCCTGATGATGTTTTTAAATCAGGTAAATTTTTTATTTTTTATTGTATTTAGATTATCATCATAGTTTAATTTTAGGAAGTTATGTTGAAGATAAAAATACAATTATTTTAACAATTGAAAAAGTTTTCACTAATCAACAAGATTATTTTTCAGAAGATAATAAAGAAATTAATTTACAAAAAAATAATAATGGAATTATAATTTCAAGTGATTCAGTTTTAGATCAATTTTTAAAAGATGAAGAAGATGTTATTTTAACACAAATAAAACAAATTAAAAATTAAATAAATTAAAACAAAATATAATATTTTGATATAATAATTTTTTATATACAAATAAATAAATATCATATTTAAATTTGAATTTTAAATATTAAGAATTAGATATAAAATCTTCAAAAACAGGTTCTTTTATATCTTGTTCTTTTATAATTTGTTTTTTTTCTTTCTTATTTATAAGTCCATAATATTTTTCATATTTTTTTTTTGGTAAATAATAAACTTTATTATTTCTTTTTTCAATTTTCTCTTTTAATTTAACAAATCTTTGACTTAATTCTTCTCTTTGTTTTTGAGTTTTCTCAAGTTTATGTTGTTTTTCGGCTTCATTTTGAAGTTTAATTAATTCTTCATAATAAATATCATTTTGGTTATTATATATTTTAAATTTACTATCTAAATAATCAATATAAATTTCTATTTTTTTTAAATATTCTAACATTTCTTCTTCAATTGAAGATGCACACTTTTTTTTTTCTTGAAAATCATAATCAATTTTACAACATTCATTATATAAATTCATTATTGAATTAAAAAGTTTATTATTTTTGTATTTTGTTGAATCAATTATTGATTTTTTTGATATTTTTTTTAAATGTTTAACTTCTTTTAATAATATTACATTTTTATCCTTAATTAATTTTAATTCGTTTTCTTTTTTTTCAATTCCTTTTAAAGTATAATCCATTTCTTTTTTCCATTCTGCAATTAAAGAATTTTGTTCTTTTTTAAGTTGAAATAATTGTTTTGATAAAGAATTATATTCTGAAATATGATTTAAATTTTTATTTTCAAGTTGATTAAATTGAAATAAAAAATCATCAACTGTTACAAATATAATAGAATATCTATAATCTCTAATTCTTTTCATTTCTTCTTTTGTAATTTTTTTTAATAAAGAATTCAAATTATATTTCTTTTTAATGAATCTTTCTGTTATACTTTTATTATTACTATTAATTGTTTTTCTTGTTTCACTTCTTTCAACTTTTTTTCTACTACTTTGACTATTAAATTCTCTTTTTATTGAATTTGATTTAGAATTATTTCTTGTTGGAGTTGGAGTATTTAAATTTGATTCATTTGTCTTTTCTTTTTTTTCTTCATTTATAAAGTTTTTAAAATCTTCTTCAGATTCTTCAATTATTATTTTATAATAAAAAGGAACTTTTAATTTTTGTTCGTTTAAACATATTTGAAAATAAATCCATTTAATAATATTATTTTTTTCAAATTCAACTTTCCTAATTTTAGATTCAATTATTGCAATATCATTTTTATGTTGAAATATTTGCTCAATTAATTGTTCATTTATTCCTCTTTCAATTTCTCTTCTTTTAATAATTATTTTAACATATTCATTAAATTTATTTAAAAATTCTTCATTAAATAATTTTTTTGACTGATTATATGAACTGATTAAACCATTTAATTTTTCAAGTTCATTATTATGTACTTCTTTAAAAGTACTATTTCTATCTTTTTGAATAGTTGTAGAATATTTTAATAATTGAACATTTCTAGTTTTATTAATATAATCTTTTATTTTCTCTGTTTTATGATATTGTTTTATTTTATTTGATATTTTAGGATTTCTTATTCTATTTTTTGATTCAATAAAATCATTTTTGTCTTTTTGAAATAAATGTAATAAATAATTTGGACTTTTTTTGTATAATGGAGAATAATAAATTTCATCTTTTTTACTTAATATACTTATATTTGATTGAGATGATAGTTTATTTTCAATAAAAGGTGTATCTGTTAAATATAATTTATTATTTAAATTAATATCACTATTATATTGAATCATTTTATTAAAATCATTAACTTTTTTTTTATTTCTTCTTGCTGAAAATATTGTTCTTTTAGTTGATGCAAATGTTGATAAAGTTAAATCAAAACGGTTTTTACTTTTATTCATTGAATGAAAAGATTTAATATGATTTGAATGAAATGCTGAATGTAGTTTTAGTCTTTCTCTCATTCTTTTAGCAAATATATCAACATTAGAATATTTTTCATTATTTAAAGTTAATCCAGGCTTCATTTATATTTTAAATATTTTATATTTAAATTTTTTTTTTTAAATTTTTGTTATTATTTTGTTTATATAAATCAATTATCCATTGAATTATAAATTTAATGATTTATTTAATATTTTCTAATATTTTATTTATATTATTTGAATTTTTTTATCATAGAATAATCTAAAATTACTTTTTGATGCATTTTAACATATAGAAAGTAAGCAATAAATTAAATTAATACAATTAATGTTAAAAATAAATTTTGAGACAAATTATTTGATTTTAAATTAATTTTAATTAAAATAATATTGATGTAAAGTTAATATTATGTCTTTATAAATAATTAAAAAATATATTCAATTCTAAATAAATTGAAATAAAAATAAATATATTAATAATGAACTCAATCATAAAAAATAATATGAATTACTATTGAATGATAAATTCATAAATGTAATAAAAAACTAATAAAAGTAATTTTGTGGATTTACAAAAAATATTTTTTTATTTTTTTATTTTGTATTTTTATTTTTATTATTTATTATAAATATATAATTAAAAATATGTATAAACAAAAATATAAATTTTTATAATAAAATTATAAAATATAAAAAACCTATTCAGATGTTTTTTTATCTGATAAAAATTGCTTAAATAAATCCATAATAATTAAAAAAGAAAAAATCCCAAATGATATAGGATAATATTTTCCATATACAAATCATAATGAAGAAATTAATAAAAAATGATTATATAAATATCATACAGTATATAACATGTAATTATAACAAAATCATGAAAATATTGAAAATATAACAAAAAAAGTATTAATAAGATATTTGGATTTATTATCTTTTTGAAAAAAAAAAAAGAAAAGATCGAACTTATTTATAATATGGTATTAATAAATAATAATTATAAATAAAATAAAAACTATAATTTAAATCATAGTAATTAATTGGAAAAAAGATTGCTTTTTGTCAATAAACGTGAATCTGTTTTATGAATTCTTTCAATAAAAATCCATTTCTTCTGAATCATCATAGATATTTTTAATTAGATTTTCTTTTTTAATTTCTTTTTTTGATATTTACTTCCATTTTTAAATATAAATCAATATATTTATTGATAATTACTTTTCAGCAAAATAATTAAATGGCAGACACTTTAAATTTTAGTTCAGATAGTTTGAATGAAAAATCAGTTCAAGATTCAGTAACAGTAAAAAATAAAAACTAAAATAATAAATATATTTAGGTTTATATTTGGAAAAATGGAACAAACCCAAAAGAAGCATATCAAGTGATAATTACATCCGCAGTAAATACATATAAAAGAGTAAAAGAAGAATTAATTACAATGGAAAATTTATCAAAAGATTATTTTGATAAAATAAAAGTATATAATCATAAAGGGATAGAAATATGTGACGAAGATATAGGAGAATTTCACAATAAAGATATTCTTTTTATTTCATTAAATGGAGAACCTTTTTCAATTGAAAATTATATAAATGAATATGAGTTATTAAAAGAAATAAAAAAAGAAGAAAATGATATAATTTATGAAGCAAAACACAATTTAACAAATAAAAAAGTAGCAATAAAAATAACAAAAATATTACAAGATAATATGAATAATATAACAAATTTAACAAGAGAAGCAACATTTTTAACATCATTAAAAAATAAAAATATAATAAAAGTATATAATAATTTCATGTATAAAGATAAATTTTATGTAGTAATGAGATTATGTAAAGGAGGAAATTTATTTGAATATTTACAATCAATAAAACAAAGACTTTCAGAAGAGCAAAGTAAAAAATATTTTCAACAATTATACAATGGAATATTATATATTCATAATAATAATATTGTTCATGGTAATTTAAAACCTTCAAATGTACTTTTTTTAGATGAAAAAAAAACAAGATTAGTAATAATTGATTTTAAATTATCTGCATTAGCAAATGGAAATAGTAATGAAAAAATAAGACCTACAAATGCACCATATATTTCACCTGAAGTTATATTAGATGATACTATTAGTTCTATGCCTTGTTTAGATATTTGGGGTTTAGGTATTATTTTATATGAAATGACTTGTGGAAAAAATCCTTTTAAAGGAAAAAATTTAGATGAAACTCTTGAAAATATTATTCATCAAAATTTAAGTTTTCCAAATGATTTTAAAGCAACTAAAAACTTTTTTAATTTAATTGTTGGTTTGTTACAGAAAGATTTTAAAAAAAGAATTGATATTTATTCATCACTTTTTGAAAGTTGGTTTGATGATAATGAGTAAGTTTTTATTTAATTTTTTTTTTATTTAGGTATAAATTAATTACTTTTAAAGAGTTTTTAAGTTCAGAAAAAGTTTTTGGAGATACTCTATTTAGAAATAGTAAAAGAACAAATAGTTTAAATAAAGGTTCTGCTAAAATAGGAGATATGATAGTAAGGAATTCAAGAAGAGGAAAAACATTAAATATGACTGGAAAAATTAATATAAAAAAACCAAATTATTTTAAAGCAACAAAATCATCATTGTTTAAAGAAAAATAAAAATATTCTATTGAGTTTATAAAAAAAATATAATATAAAAAAAATCATAATAAAATTAATTATTTTAACTAGCTACCCATAATTTATTTACAATATATTCTAAAAAAAAATAAAGAGAAAATGGTAAAATTATGTAATACATTTATTCTCTTAATTTTATTATTCCCATTATCCCTTTTAAAAGAAGAAGAAGAAATCATAGATTTAACACCATATCACAAAGATATAATAAAAGAAAATGATGGAATATTAACAATAGCAATATTATTTACAACAGACATACATGGTTATTTTTTTCCAAGAGTAATAAATAATTCTCATATAGGACATCAAGTATTAGAAGCTGGAGGAATGGAATATTTATCTTCATATTTAAGAATATTAAGAGATGAATGGGAGGATAAATTTATTTGGCTTGATGGAGGTGATATTTTTCAAGGTGGATATGAATCAATTATTTCTGATGGTAAAATTATGTTAGAATATATGAATTTAGAAAATTTAACAGCAAGTACTATTGGAAATCATGAATGGGATTTTGGACAAGAATTTTTAAGAAATAAAATTAGAGAAAGTAATTTTCCTTATATTGTTACTAATTTATTTGATGATAGAACAAGTTTAAATAGAGTTTTTGAAAATCAAATAACTTATAAAATTTATAAAATTAGAAATATTAAATTAGCTGTTATTGGAGTTACAACACCAAGAACATATAATACTACAAAAGGTGATTTATCACATATGTTATTTAAAGATTATAAAAATATTATAATTTCATATAGTAGAATATTAAGAAATGATTTTAAAGTAAATGCTGTTATTTTATTAGCTCATGCTGGATTATTATGTAAACAAAGTAGAAAAACTTCAGATATAATGAAATTAAAAATATGGAATAAAGAAAATTCACAAAATTTATGTGAAGGACAAGAAGAATTAGCATATTTTTTAAAGGATTTTCCACAAGATACAGTTGACTTAATTTTATCTGGTCATACACATACACCAAATCATTATTATTTTAATGATATTCCAATTGTTAATAGCTTAAATAATGGAAAATATGTTTCAATGGTTTATTTACATTTTGATAAAAATACTTTAAAAGTACAAAAAGATAAAATTGAAATGGAAAGTCCAATTCCAATATGTTCTAAAATTTTCGATAAAGAAAGACGTTGTGATTTAAAAACTTTTGATAAAAATACAACTACAAAATATGGTTATTTAAGAAGATTTTATTTCCATGGAAAAGAAATAACTAAAAATAAAACAATACAAAATAAATTTAAACAATATCATGATATTTTAACAAAATATGAAAAAGAAATAGTAATAAAAATTCCAGAACCTATGTTTTGTTATAAAAATAGAGAAACTTTATTAGGAAATTATATTGCAGATTTTATGAGAGAAACTGCAAAAGCTGATGTTGCTATTGTTAATGCTGGTATTTGTAGATCAATTTGGAATAAAGGTAATATTTCTGCTAAAGATGTTCATGATATGTTTCCTTTTACTGATAATATTGTCACTGTTGAAATGACTGGTGAAGAAATTATTAAAACTTTACAAGTTATTCAAGTTGGTAATGCACAATTTTTTCAAATTTCTAATTTAATTGAAGAAATGAGAGTTGAGAAAAATTATAAAAAAATTACTAAAATTTCTTTTGCTGATGGTAGTCCAATTAAAAAGGATAAAATTTATACTGTTGCTACTACTTTTTTTTTGTTACCTACTTATGGAGATGAAATGAATGAAATTAGATCTTTTTATCCTCAAGTTAAAGGATTTAAAATTATTGGAGATTTTACTAATTTACTTATTGATTATTTGAAAAAACAAAAAAAGATTGTTCCTTCTAAACATTTTAATCCTAAAAATAATAGGACTAAAATATATTCTAAACATCTCAGACCGGAAAAAGTTCATTTTTAAGTATTAAATTTATTTAATATTTTTTTTATTTAAGGGCAAATTTCTTGTTATACTTCTTTTTTTTTAAAATAAAAAATATAAAAATAGTTTTAATATTGTTAACCATTATTACTTCAAATTTAAAGTTTATATATAGCATATTATGAATTATATATAAATAAAAATAAATCTAAAACCAACAAAGACTTCGGTTATTACTTAATAAATTTTTATAACAAATTACAAAAAATTATTATATATATATATAATAAACATAAAATATGTTGTCATTTAAATATTCTCTTATAATTTTTAATTTTATCAGATGATCTTTATCCTAAAAACAATTCATACATATAGAATATAACCAAGAGTCTTTATAAATTTTCATTTTCTCCCTACAAAATTCAATTTCTAAATTTTTTTTAGAAATTAAATCTTCATATTTATTAAAATATGGAATTCTTTGGGATAACTTATCTATAATATGAATAAAACTTTCAGGAACTTCCATTTCATTATCTAATTTATTTTCACAATGAAAAAATCTAGATTTATCTTTATATTTAAATAAAAATCCATAATTATATTATTATTATTATTATTATTATTATTATTATTATTATTATTATTATTATTATTATTATTATTATTATAATTATTATTAACATTATCACTAATACCATAATTATAATTTTGATCTAAAGTATTATTTAAACTCTTATTACTTGAATTAGAAAATGTTGTCGAATTCGAACTTTTTAAAGAATCATTTTTTAAAATATCAACATTTTCATCTTTCAAATAAATAGATTTAACATTCGGAAAAATAGTTGTAAAATTAATATTTAAATTCATAATATAATTTTCATTTACAAATGAATCATAATTAATAATTTTTTTTGCTAATTTAATATGTTCTGAGTAACCGAATTTAGAATTAATACCAATAATATCAGAATCATTTGCTAATGAATGAACATACATACATTTCTCTTTATTAATACATTCCATATTATTTAAAAAGTGAATACAGTATTTACTTGTTCCAAAAAAACATCTCACTAATTGTCCTTCTATTATTATAGAATCAATTGATAAAATTGCATATGCTGCTTCTTCATTTTTTGAAAATGTTATATAGGCTGAATTAGACTTTTTTTTTGAAATTGAGTCTATTTTTGATGTTAACATTATTTTTGTTATTTGACCAAATTGACCAAAATATTCCTTTGATTTTAGTAATTCTTCATTCAAAAGAGAGTCAGGAAAATTTAAAAAATGAACTAAATTTCTTTGAATTATTCTTAATTTTGAATATATTTGAAAATCTTGATTTGTGAAAAATGTTTTTAGTTGGACATTTGAAAATAATTGATTGTTGTTTGACATTATATTAATTTTATTTTCTAGGAATAATTTTATTTTATTTTATATGATTTATGAATAATGAAATAATATTTACGGATTTTTTATTTATTTTTTCAATGAAGATAAAATTATTTATTTAATTGATATATACAAACTTTAATATTAAAATTAATTAATATTATGAATAAATTATTTATGGATTTATATTTAAAAGTGTTTTATTCATTTATATTAACATTTATTTACTAATAATTAAAATGACATAATTAATTAAAAAATAATATAAATAGAATAATATGGAATTATTTTTTATATAAATTATAATACAAAAAAAAATTTAAAAAATTAAAAATAAAATTAAAATTATAAATAATATTTAAAAATACCAAAATTAAAAAAATGAAAAAAATTACCTTATTTACAATAATCTTCATTTTAAATATAGCAAAAATAAAAACTATGTATTTTTTTGTTAACAATGGAGAAACAGAATGTATAACTCAAAAAAAATTCATAGATGAAAATTTCAGAATAATATATTATATTTCAGGAGCAAAAGAAGAAGGAAATAAAATAACAATAAACTCACCATCAGGGAAAAAACTTTGGGAAGGAACTCAAAAAAAACATGATAAATTAACATTTAAAACACATGAAGAAGGATATTACCAATTTTGTGTAAACAATAAAAGTAATGGAAAATTAACAATAACTTTTGAATTTCCAGAAGAAATTAAAGAATCTCAAGTTTTATCTGTTAAGAATATAAAAAATTTTGCAACTGCAATTGATAATATTTTAAAAAAATTAAATAATATTCAATTTAATATTAGAAATTCAGCTGTTAGAAGAATAAAACATAATCAAGTTACTCTTGAAATTATGTCAAAAATTTCTTTATATACTACTCTTAAAATTGTTTTTCTTATTTTATTTTCTGCGTTTCAAATTTGTATGGTTATGTCTATTTTCAAAGATGTTAAAGTTGTTGATAAAATTTCAATAAATACTTCTGAAACTAGTTCATTGAAATCTGGTAAAAAAACTCCTGAAGAAAATTTTATCTTATAATTAATATTATCTTGAAACAAATTTAAATTATTTAAAAAGAATTTTTTTAATTTGTATATAATGAAAAAAAATTAATAAATAAATAAAATAAAATAATTAAAAAAAAGATAAAATATATTATTTAAATAAGAATATTAATTACAAAAAAATAAAATTGAAAAAATAAATCAAAAAGTATTTTATTATAAATTTCAATTATTAAAAATCTTCAAAATCATAAATTAATTGAAAATTGTTTTCAGTTTGTAAACAATAATATTCTAATATTTCCTCAATTGTTTTATTATTATCTCTATTATCTAATGAAATCCACTAAATTATTATAAAAAATATAAATTACATTTTTATCACCTTGATGATATAATTGAAGTTCTAATTTATCAATTGTTGATGATTGAAATTTTGAACATATGACTAATTTTACAGAAATTAAAGGAGCATGTTTTAAAACTGCAAAAATAAATGTTTGATTATATTTTTTATTTTTAGAACCAATATCAAATAAAACACTTTTTGAATTTAAATATTTTTTAATAACATTTTCTTTTTTTAAAACACGACTCTCTATTTTTTTATCCTCATCATTTTGATTGAAAATATCATCACCATTTCTTTTTTTACCTAAATTACTAAAATTATCATTTTCAGAATTCTGAGGATTCTCAAATTGTATTTTATCAAATTGATTTTTTAAATTTGATAAAAATTGTTTTAATAAGTTTATATTATTTTGATTTTGAAAATGATGACATTGATTAAATAAAGTTCCATCACAATTTTTACATTTAAATATATTTTGTATTATTAAATTAATTTGATCTTCATAAATTGGATAATCTTCTTCATTTCTAAGATTTATTTTTTGTTTTTTTGCAAATTTTGTATATAATTCATCACTCGAACACTCATTTACTAAACTTAAAATTTCTTCTTTTCTATCTTCAAAAGGAATAGAAAGATTAAAAAATTGTGGTTCTGACATTTATTTAAATATTTTATGAAATAAAATATAAAAAGTTAATTTCAAAAAATTAATTTTTTAAAAAATAAAAAAATTAATTAAAACATTGATTAAAAATGGAAAAAGTAAAATGCCCAATTTGTATGTATGACTTTTCAGAAAGTTATACGCCTTTAATTCTCCCATGTGGACATACTTTATGTGAACAATGTGTAGAAAAGATAAAAAAAGAATGTTCAAATGATGGTGAATCATATAATTCAAAAAGTTATTGTAGTTATTTTCAAAGAAAATTTGAAAATACAAATTTTGAAGAATTTGATTATGATATAAGTTTAATAAGTGATGATGAAAAAACTTTTAATGAAAATAAAAAAAATGAGAAAGATAAAGAAAATAAAGATAATAAAGAAGATAATTTATCTAATTCAGAAGATTATGAAGAAGTTGAAGAAGGAGAAGAAGAAGAAGATGAAGATGAAGATGATAGTGATAGTGAAGATGAAGATGAAAAATCTTCTTTATATTCAAATGATGATAGTGAAACTTCTGCTAATTATATGAATGTTATTCAAAATGAAGAGAAGGAAAAATTAAAGAAAAATAAAGATAAATCATTTAATTTTAAATGTCCTTATTGTAGTAAGAGAATTAAGTTAAAAGATAATAACTTTTTTGTTAATTCTATAATTTTAGAATATAATAAAAAATTATCTTCTAAAGGAGACAATAAAAAAAAGTTTTTTTGTCAAAAATGTAGACAACTTATTTTAAATAATGAAGAACATTATAAAAAAAATCATGAAGAAAATCAAATTGAATTAAGTGAAAAAAATTTTAACATAAGCAAAACATATCTTGATGAAAATCAATTAAATGAAATAAAAGAAAAGTTATCTATTTTTTTAAAAGATTTTGTATCTGATTGTTTTTCAAAAAATAATAATATTTTGGATAACATTAAAGAAACGTTATTTAATAGATTAATATCTTTTTCAACAGTTTCAAGACTAAGAAATAAAGCAAAAAATAAAATTGATTATTTAATAAATAAAATAAATACCATAAAAGATTATAATGAAAAAAATTATTTAGGTTCATTATTAAGTGAATTATTCTCAAATTATTTAATGCTTTTTCAATGTTTCAGAACAAAAGTAACAGATATTATTACTAATAAATTATATATATTAAATTTGGCAAAAAATAAATTTATGCATTTTTTAATTCAATATTTTAGTCAAGGATATTTTCATACACTTTTAAGTAAAACATATTATTTAGATTCACATTTTATTCAATTAAAAAATAAATATGGGATACATAAATTATATAATTCAAATTTAAAAACATTTTCAAAATTTCCAAAAGACTTTACATTTACATCAAAATGTTTTGAATGTGAAAGAAATGGTGAAATAGTATATTGTTTAGGTGATAAAATAAAAAGTAAAAAATTTTACAAATTTAACTTTATAATAAATGAAAAAAAAGATTTAATGGATATTCCATATTTATATTATGATATGGATACAATAATTCATAAAGATAATATATTTATAATAGGAGGAGAAACAGATAAATCAAATCCTACAAATTTATGTTGTAAATATACAATATCAAAAAATCTTTGGGAAAAATTACCACAATTAAAACATAAAAAATCACATAAAGCAATTACAATTATTCAACAAAAAATTATTACTTTTGGTGGTGAATCAGAAGAAGAGACTTCTTATATTTTTGAAATGTTAAAAATAAATGGAACCAAAAAAGATAAATGGGAAGAATTAAGAATTGAAGGTTATCATGCTAATTTATTTAATTTTGGTTTTTGTGTTTATAATCAAAATAATATTATTTTAATTGGAGGTGAAGAACATGTTAATGATGATTATGAAGATAATGGTTATATTATTAATTTAAAAAAAAAAAAATTAATTGATACTTTTAAAATAAGAGATTTATTCGTTAATAATTATGGTAGTCCTAAATTTTTTAGAGGAATTATTTATGCAAAAGATTGTAATTTATTAGATGTTGATAGATTTAATTTATGGACACAATTGGGAAATATAAAATTAACTTTAAATTAATCCAAAAATTTAATAGATGTTAATATATAAAAAAAAAAATTTAAAATAATTAAAATATTTTATATTTTCATTTCTTCTAAATCTTCAAATTCATCATATGATTTTTTTAAAGGAATATTATTATTTTGTGTATATATTGCAATATTATTTGAGTTTTCCTTAATTTTATTATCATTTATATTTTCATCTTCTATTTCATTTAAATTTCCAATTTCATTTTCTTTATTTTGTTCTTCTTCTTTTTCAACATAATCTTGTAAAAATAATGGAACATTATTTCTTTTATTATTATCATCTTCTTTTATCTCTTTTTCATTATTTCTACTTTCAATATTATTATCATTTTCTGTTATATTATTAGATTCTTCATTATTAATACTTTTTTGACCATTAGATTCAGATTTAATATAATTTTTATTTTTGTTTTCAGAGTTACCAAAACTAATATTTATTTGTTTATTATCTTGTTGAGAAATTCTATTTTCATTATTACTATTATTTACATTAATATTATTATTATCATTATTTTCATTATTATCACCTAAATTATCATCTGAATTAAAATTTTGTTCAAACATTTCTTTATTTTCATTAAGTAATTTTTGAAAAGCCTCTTCTCCAATAACTGCTCTATAATTTTGAATTAATTCTAATTTTCTTTGTTCTAAATTAAATATTGTTTTTTCATTTCTAGAAATTTCAGATTCATATTTATTTTTATTGCTCTTCATTACTTTTTCATATATTTCTATTTTTTTCATTAAATTTTCTTTTATTTTTTCAATTTCACCTTCTTTTTCTTCTTCTAATTGAATATTTTCATATTCTTGAATATCATACATTTCTTTTGCTATTTTTTCTAATTTTTGTTGCCATTCATTTAATTGAGTAATTCTTGCATAATTTTCTTGAATGATATTATTATTTTTTTTTATTTTTTCTATTACTAATATTTTTTGAGAATTTATATTATTTAAATCCATTTTTAATCTTTTTAATTCAAATTGTTCCCTTCCTAAATTTTTACTTTGTTTTTCTATTAATAATTCACTTTGTCTTTGATATGCTTTTAATTTTTTATTTTGAGATTCTTTTTTTTGTATTTCATTATCTAAATTTTGTAATTCTCTTTTTAAACCTTCTTTATATAAAGGAGATGTTAATTGTTTTAATCTATTTTCTAATCTTAAATATTCTCTTTTATAAACTTCAATAATTTTATTTTCTTGTTTTTCTTTTTGTTCATTTTTGTTTTTAATTTTATCATTTTTTTCTTTAGTAGAATTATCAACTAAAGTAGATAAAGTGGTACTTAATTTAGATAAATAATTAATCATTTCTTCATTTTGATTTGATATTTCTTCAACTGAATCAAATTCATCTTTTTCTAAAATTTTTTCTAATTCTGTTTTAAGAACATAATAATTTGCTTCTGCAATTTCTACTTTTGATAAAGGTTGATTAACAACTTCTTTTTCAATTATAACTTTATTATTTTTTGGAGTTTTATTTGTTTTAATTGTTGATATTGAATTTCCTTCTTCATAACCAATTAAATTTTTTTTCATTTCATTATTATTTTTATCATTCTTATTATCATTATTATTATTATTATTTTCATTTTTTTTATTTTCTTCTTTTTTTTCTTCATTTCTTTCAGAAGAATTTAATATTTTATCTATTATATTATCTTCTTGATTATCTTGTAAATCTAAATTATAACCATGATCTTCAAAATCATTATAATCTTCCTCTTCATGATTTTGAATATAATTACTATTTTGTTTTTTTTCTTCTTTTTTTTGATTTTCTATTTTTAAATCTTCATCTAAATCTAAATCAAGATCTTCTGGAACATATTTATTTGAATCATCTTCATCAAATAATTCATCTCCCATGGTTTTATTAATTTATTTTTATATAATTTTTATTTTCATTTATATTTCCTTAATTTAATTTTATTTTCATTTGTTTTTTATTTTAAATTCTATTCAAAATAATAAATATTTTTTTATAATAAGAAAAGTAATATTTAAAAATTTTATAATATATAATTTATCTTTAATATTAAATTTTATATTTATAATTTTTTAAATTTATATTAACCATATATAATATTATTTTTCATTTTTTTTATGATATTGTGGATAAGCTTTTTTACATAATTCTTTTTTATATAATTGATATTCTTGTTCATTTAAAATTGGTCCTCCCCTTTGTTTTGGTATATTATTTATTTTTTTTGATACTTTAATTATATTATTTTCAATATTTATCTTTTCATCTTCAGGTTCAATTTGTTTAATTTTATCTTTATTTTTATTTTCATATTCTGGATAAATTTCATTTTCAAGTTCTTGAATTCTTTTTTTATCTTTTTCACTAAATTTATCAAAATATTTTAAAAAATATTTATTTAATCTTATTCTTTCTGCTGTTAATTTATCAATTAATTTTAATAAATCTTCAATTTCAAGATTTAATCCTGCTATATAAACATTTCTAGTTTCAATTTCTTTTTTTAATCTTTTATTTTCTTCTAATGCTGCATTATAATTATCTTTTATTTTATCTCTTTTTATTTCAATTTCATCTTTTAATTTTATTTTTTCATCAAAATTAAAAATTTTTTGTGTTATTGATAAATCAAAACTATTAATTTTCTTATATAATTCTTCAATTATATTTTCTAATTCTTTATTAACATCATCATATTCTTTAAATTGTTTTTCTCCATTTTGAAGTTGAGATGATAATTGTGATTTAATTGAAGAAATTAATTGTTCATCTGATTGTTTTTTATGTTCAATTATTTCCTTATTTTTTTTATCAAACTCATTTTTTAAATCTTCTTTTTTTATTGATTGAGCTTTCATATAATTAACTACTTTTTCATATTTATCTTCAAGTTCATTCATATCTTTTTGATACTTTTTAATTTTATTCATTGTTCCAACAATATCATAACTTTTCATTTTTTATTTGTTAAACATTAAATTTATTAATTTTAAATAAATTAAAATAAATTTGAAAAAAATGAATTATACTTCTAAAGTAAAGAAAAAAGAATATATATATAATGATCCAAAATATTCAGAAGAACAGAAAGTTAGTGTCTTTACTTTACAAAGAGAAAATGAAATACTTCAAAATAAAATAAAACAATTATCAGAAACTAATAAAAATTTAATGGAACAAATTACTCAACTTTGTCAATATAAATTAAATACACAAGATATTGTCAATGAAAATTCAAAATTAAAATTGTCATTAGATAATAGTGAAAAAACGTTAAAAAATTTGCAAGAAAAAAATGAAAAAGATAATATTCAAATTAGTCAATTAGAAAATAAAATTGAAAATTTAAATTTTCAAATTGAAAAATTAAATAATATAATAAATCAACATGAAGGAGATAAAATAGAATATAAAGCAAGAATTGACAAATTATTAATATTTAAAGATAAATATGAAGAAATTGATATATTATATAATCAATTAAAAAAAGAAAATAAAAAATTGAAAAAGAATTTACAATTATTTTATCAAGAGAATCATTTAGCGGCATTAAAATTAAAAGAATATGAAAAGAAATTAAATATTCAAGAAAATCATTATAATCATAAAAAAGAAAATTCTCAAATAATTGATTCAGATAAAATAATGGAAAAAATAAATACATTAAAGAAACAAATGGAAGATTTTGGAAAGAAAAAAACAGATAATTAACAAAAAATTAAATATATAAAATAGAATAATTTATAATTAAAATATTTAAAATTATATTTTTTTTATTTATTTATTTATTAAATATTTAATAAAGCTTTTTCATATTCTTCTTTAGTAATTTTTCCCTTTTTATATTTTTTATATAATTTATTATCATCTGCTAAATCATCCCATTCATCTAAAATACTTTTAATTTTAGCTTCTTTTTTTTCTTTTCTGCTTCTATTTTTTTCATTATTTCTTTTTCCTTTTAATCTCATTTCTTCTTCTTTTTCTCTTTTTTTTTGATGAATAAAATCCATTTTTTCTTCAATTTTCTTTTTTTTTTCATTCATTTGTTTTTCTATATTTTTATTTAAATAAACTAAATCTTTAGGTTGAATGTTTTCATCAGGTTCAAAATTTTTAACAGAATCATAATCTTTTTTTTTTAATCTTGGCAACTTAAGTAATTGAAGTGAATTTGCATAATTTCCAATATCAAAATTTGGATAATAAAAAATATATTTTAATTCAATTTCTTGATAAAATCTTAAAAAAGAAATAAAAGTATTAACAGCTTTATCATAAATCCATTTATCACTTAAATTAATTTCTTTAATACATTTTAATATAGAAATTCCATTTTTTTCATTAAAAGGAATAATTAAATCAACATCTTCTTCATTTTTAATATTTTGATCTTCCCATTTTTGAATAATAATTCCTTTTTGTTTCATATAATTTAAAAAAGTTAATTCATTTTCATTTAAAAATAAAAGACTAGTACCTTTATTTCCAACTCTTGCAGTTCTTCCTGCTTTATGAATATAACTATCATCAGTTTTAGGTGGATCAAATTGAATTATCATATCTATATTTGGTATATCTATTCCTCTTGATGCTAAATCAGTTGATAATAAAATATTTAATCTATTTTTATTTTCAATTTTAAAAGATTTATATTCTTTATCTCTTTTATTTTGACTTATTTTTGAATGAAGTTTTGATATTGAAAAATCATTCATTGATAATTTTTTAAAAAGTAAAGGTAGTAATAAATTAAAATAATCAACTGAATTACATGTACTTAAAAATATCATTATTTTATTATTTTCACCTGCATTATAAATCATATTTAAAATATGAATTAAATGTGGAATTTTATATTTAATATTCTTTACTGATAAATAATATTGATATAATCCTTGAGGAAGTTCTTGAATAGAATTATTAATTTTATTATTTTCTACATTAAAAGGTATTATTTTATAAAAAGAGCCTTCTTTATTAATTGGTTTCTTTAAATCATTTTCATTAATAAAAATATCATTTGTTTTATTATTTTGAATAATAATATCAATAAATATTGGATTTCTCATTCCTGCTTTTATAATATTTTCTACATTTGATGTTACTGTTGCAGAAAATAAACCTGTTCTTCTTTGTTTAGGAATTTTTGATAAAATATATGAAATTTCTACTTCAAAACCCATATCTAACATTTTATCAGCTTCATCTAAAATAAAAATTTGTAAATCATGAAAATTAATATTAATTTTTTTATCTATATCAATTAATCTACCTGGAGTTGCAATAATTATATTTGGTATTTCATTATTATATTTTTCAATATCATTTTCTACTTTTTTACCTCCAATTAATAATAGATAAGTAAATTTGTATTTAATATTATTTACAAAATTTAAAATATCTTTTAAAATTTGTTCTGAAAGTTCTCTTGCTGGAAGAAGTATTAATGCTAATGTTTGATTTTTATATTCTGGATTTTCTTTTGAATAATTTATTAATCTTTGAAATAATGGAATTATATATGATAATGTTTTACCAGAACCTGTGACTGATTTTACAATTACATCTTCATTTTTTAAAAACTCATTTATTACTATATATTGTACTTTTGTTATTGTTTCAAATTTATATATATTATTTATTACTTTTGGTATTTCTTCATCTAATTTAAATTGTTCTGATAATGTATTCCACATTTAATAGAAAAAAAATTAAATTTTGGATTATTTTTAAATAATGTATTAATTAAACAAATAAAAGTTATTTTTATTGATTTAATATAATTTTAAAGTTTCAGTATGAGTAATGTCGAAAATGATAGTTTTGATGATGATGATATTATTGATTATGAAAATGAATCAGATAATAATACAGAAAATGAAAATGAAATTAAAGAAAAAAATAATATAGTTCAAACTTTAAAAAATGAAAAAGATACTTTACCAACTAATTATGATACAAATAATTCAATAAAAAATAAAACAAAATCACAAAAAATTTTTAATTCAAAATCAAAAAAGAAAGAAATAGGAAAAGGAAAAATAGTAAAAAAAAATTTAAATGAAAAATTTAGACCTTCATCAAATAGTCCAAATACAAGAACTACACAAAAATCTGTTTTTACAAGATTATCAGAACAAATGTTTGAAAAATTATTAAAAAATAAAGGTATGGAAAATGTATATAATTATGAATCATTTACAAATGAAAATTTTTTAACTAATTATTCAAATAAATTTGATGCAAAAAATAAAAAATTAAGAAAAGACTTTCTTTCAAGAAATGTTAAAGAAGTTGAAAGAAAAAAATTATTAAATAATAATAATATGACTAATTCAAATAAAAATCAAATATCTACAGAACCAAAAAAAAAAGAAGTAATGAATAAAACACAATTAGATTCTTTTTTAGAAAAACAAAAAAATTATAATGATAAAAAGAAACAAGATATAGAATCATTAAAGAAAAAAATAGAAACAGAAAGAACATCAAAAATAAGAAATATACCTTTAACAAATTCAAATTCAAATAAAATTATTCTTTTAAAATCAGCTAATTATAATAGTAATAAAGATACTTTTACAAGATTATATGATGGTTATACAAAAAATGAACAAAAAAATTTGGTAAATACTAAACCAAGATCACCTTCAAATAATCAAAAACAAATAAGTAAAATATTTAATAAATTATATGATGATTCAAAAATGTATAAATCTAAATTAGAAGAAAAAAGAAAAGTAATTTATAAAAATGAATATAAATTGATTGTTAATCCTAATAGTAATGATATGATTGGACAACAATTATTAAAAAAATATGAATCAGAAATTAATAATTATTTTAATAAAAAAGCTGAAGATAATTTTAAATTAAATTTTAATGAATATTTATTATTACTTGGTAAAATTGGATTTACAATAAAAGATTATTCAAATTTAGCAGATTTTACAAATGAAATTGAAAAAGAATTTCAACTTTCAAAAGAAGGATGGAAAATTTTAACAGAGTCAAAAAAATTTGAACAAGAAAAAAATATAGATTCACATAAATTTTTATTATTTCTTTTATCAGTTTTAAGATTATATAATGGAGATAATAATACTCAATTAATGAAAAAAAACTTTCAATTTATAAATAAAGATATTGATATTAAACCAAAAATAACAGATAAAATAAAAATAGATTTTAGATTATTTTCAGATAATTTTATAAATAGTTTAATTAAAAGAGAAAAAATTTCAAGATCAACAATGAGTATAATAGAAAATAAAGAAAAAGATTTAACATTTAAACCAAAAATAAATCATCAATCTTTTTATGAAAATAATAGTGAAAAACATACAAGTATAGTAAAAAATTATGATTTATTTAGACAAAAAAGAGAAAAATATTTAGAAAATGAGAGAAAAAAAGAAGAAAAAGAAGAAATGAAAGAATGTACATTTTTCCCAAATAATCAAAATTTACAAAAAAATAGATCAGTTTCAGGAGGATTTTCAGAAAGATTATATATGAAAAGAAAAAAAAATAATGAAAATACAAAAAGTATGAAAGAGAATGAAGAAGTAATTAAAAATGTTTTTTCACCTAATTTAACTCCTTATAATAGTAAAATGTTTGAACATAATCCTTTAATAAATGATAAATCTTTAACTAAAAAATATGAAGAATTAGAAAATAATAGAAAACAAAAAAAAATAACTAAATATTTAGTTTCAAAAGGAATAAGTAATTCAATTAAAAATAGAAATGATGATGATTTATTAAGAGAAATTGAAATTAATGAAGATTCTACTAGAAGTTTTAAATTTGATAATGAATATGGTAATTATAAAAATACTTTTAATAAATTTGAAAAAAAAAATTTGGATAATCAAAAAAGAAAAGTTAGATATATATTTGAAATTAATATTGATAATAAACAAAAGAAATTAATTTTACATAAAACTGATAATATGGAAAGAGAAGTTGAAAAATTTTGTTATGAAAATGATTTAGAACCTGAATCAAAATATAAAATTATTGAAGCTATAAAGGAAAAATTTAATTTTTAAAAAAGAGTAATAATATAATTTAAAATATTTTATATAAAATATTTTTTCAAATTTTAATTATTTAAATTTTTGTTTTAAATATTTTCATGGAAAAAATAAATAAAACATTAAAAATATTTTGTGTGACATATAATTTACATGGGTTAAGTCCAACTGAAAAAGAAGTTTCTGATTTATTTGATAATTATAAAAATTATGATTTATATGTTATAGGAACACAAGAATGTTTAAGAACAATTTTAAAATCTTTATTTATTACAGATAAAAAAATATGGGAAAATTTACTTGAAAATTATTTTAAACAATATAATATAGTTCAATTAAAAGCAGTGACTTTAGGTCCATTACATTTAATAATTTTTATAAAAAATGATTTAATAAAAGATAAAACAAATATAAGATTTATTGGTAGTAATAGTATTAAAACTGGATTTTATGGTTATATTGCAAATAAAGGAGCAAATTATATTTGGTTTCAATTAATGAATATTAAATTTTTATTTATAAATTGTCATTTATCTGCTTTTAAAAGTAAACATTTAGTAAGAATTCAACACTTTAATACAATTATAAATAATATTAATATTAATAATGGAAATCAACTTTTTAATAGTTTAAATAAATATAAAGGAATTGATGCAATTAATAAATTTGATGTATGTGTATTTTTAGGTGATTTTAATTCAAGAAGTGAAATATCATTAGAAGATTCTAAAAAATTATCTTTTGATAAAAGTATTAATTCACAAATATTACATTTAGATCAATGGAATAATTCAATTAAAAAAGGTGAAATTAATATGATAAATTTTAAAGAAAATGAAATTGAATTTGAACCAACTTATAAAGTTGAAAATGTATCAGGTTGTAAATTTGTAAATGATACTGAAGATCATATTCCTTCTTATACAGATCGAATTTTTTATAATATTAATTTAGATAATTATAAATGTGAAAATTATACATCATTATCTGAAATATCTTTTTCTGATCATAAACCTGTAATTTTAAGTATTACTTTGAATATTTAATAAAAAAATTCTTAGTTTTAGTTTTTAATAAATAATACAAAGTTATATAAAAATAATCCTATTAAAAATATTATACAAAAAATATTAAAATTAACTTTTTTATTAATTAACTTGACTTAAAGGAATGAAATAATTTAATACACATAACCACTTAAATAATAATTCTTTTGTTTTTGTTTCGAAAATTTTTTTTTCTTCATTTTCCAATAAAGTAATACATAAAAGTAATTTATTATCATTATCTTTTATTAAATCAGCATTTAACATTTGATTAAGATTTAATGAATAATTTGGTCTTTTCATAGAAATAAATTGAGCTTTATCTTTATAAAAATTTAATTTTAATCTTGTTAAAGTTGCAAATGAAGAATTTTCTTTTTTATTTTCATTATTTTGTAAATCACCAATAAACATAATTTCATTATTATTTTTTGAATGAAGTTTTTGTTCTGGAATAATACTATTTACAGATAAAATATCATCTTCTTTTTTATTATTTGATTTTTCATTTTCTTTTTCTTCTTTGTTTTCAATAATATTATTTCCTGTTTCTGGGGTTGTTATTAAATTAATATTTGGTGAATTATTATTTGGAACATTTACCATTAAATCATCATTTACTAAATCATTTTTCATTTTATTATCACATACACACATTGTTAATCCCATTTAAAAAAAATTTTTTTTTTTAGTTAATAATTTACATTTATAAAAAATAATAATTATTTAACATGTACATCAATTTTTAATATATAAATATTTATTTTTATATTTTCAACGTTAAATTTATAAAAGAATTTTTATATTTCTTCAAAATTTAAATTATTATGTTTTAAATTAGGAAAATTTATTTTTTCATTATTTAATGATAAAGTAAGTCTTTTAATATATATTTTCATTTTTATATAATGTGATTTAAAATTCGATATAATATCAGTATATTTTTTAATTTTTAATTTTTGTTTTTGTATTTTTCTTTTCATTTTAATTATTTTATATTGAAGACTGTTTTTATCATTTTTGAAATAATTAAAATTTTTTTCTGAATAAACAATTAATTTATCATTTTCAATTTGTTTTAAATTTAAATGAGGAATTTTTTGATCTTTGTAATCACTTATGAATATTTTATGATTCATTTGAATTTGATATTTATTTAAATCTTTAATATTATTTATAGAATTAATAGAATTGTTACTATTATTTAAATCTAAATCTAAATCATAATTTATATAACTTTCATCATCAGAAAAACTCAAAGTATTAGAAAATTGAATTTCTTTTTCAAAATCATTAAAAATTAACGAATCTTGTATTTCATCATCTTGATATAAATTATCATTTAAATAAAATGTTTCCGTATTTAATCTCCTTGATTTTGGATTAGAATGTAATAGTTTTCTTAATTTTATTGCTTCATCTTCCAAATTTCTATTACTTATACTTTCTTTATTGAGATTTTTAGAATATTTATTTAATAATCTTTGAAATTGTTCTAATTCTTTTTTATGTTCATAATATAATTTTTTATTATATAATAAATATAGTTCTCTATTTTCTTCTTCTAATCCATAATAATATAATTTTCTAAAATTTATTATTTTATCTCTATAAATTTTTAAAAAAGAATCTTTCATTTTAATAGAATTATTTAAAATAAAATTATCATCTTTTAATTTATTTAATATGCTAATTAAAGGTAATATTTCCAACTTATTTTCATTTATTTTTTTATTATATATTGATTTTATATTTTGATATTCAAATTTTAATTTATTATTTTTTAGTACAATTTCCTTTAAATTTTCTTTAATTAAATTTTTAATATTTTCTTTTAATATTTCTTTATTATTACTACAATTCAAATTAGGAAAAATATTTTTAATATATACAATATTATTTTTATATTGAACAATAATTTCTTTTAACATTGAATTAATAATAACTAAATCATTTGTTTTATTTGCATTAAATAACAAATCATATTCAATATTATTATCCATAGACATAATATATAATAAATTAACTAAAAAAATAAAAATTAAAAAAAATATTTTTATCCTAAAAAATGGAAAAAATAAAAAAAGAAGAGGAAAAAGACATATTTTTTTCAAATACTCTTTTTTCAGAAATGTCACTAACAAAAGAAACAATAGATTCCTTAAAAAAAGAAGGTTACATAACAGCAACAGAAGTTCAATTAAAAACAATCCCAATAGCCCAAAAAGGAAAAGATATATTATGCACAGCAAAAACAGGATCAGGTAAAACATTATCATTTATAATACCATCAATGGAAATGTTAATAAGAACAAATTTTTCTCAAAAACATGGAGTAGGAATAATAGTAATAACTCCAACAAGAGAATTAGCTTTTCAAATTTATTCAATTTCAAAAAAATTACTTTTTAATATTAAAAAAACTTGTGGTTTAATTATTGGAGGTGGATATAGAAAAAAAGAATCAAAACAATTAATAAAAGGTATTAATTTATTAATTGCAACTCCTGGAAGATTATTAGATCATTTAAATTCAACTGAAGGTTTTTCTTGTAATAATTTATGTATGTTAATTATTGATGAAGCTGATATGATATTAAAAAATGGTTTTGAAGATGAATTAAAAGAAATTTTAAATAAAATACCAAAAGAAAGACAAACTTTACTTTTTTCTGCTACTTTAAATCAAAAAGTTGAAAATTTAAATACTCTTTCTTTAACAAATCCAGTTTATATTAAAATACAAAGTAAATTAAATCAATCACCAACTTTATCTAATTTAGAACAAGGATTTATTAAATTATCAGGTGATATTAAATTTTTATTTTTATATACATTCATAAAAAAAAATAAATCAAAAAAAATAATGATTTTTTTCAATTCATGTAAAGAAGTAGAATTTTATAATGATTTATTAAATTATGTTGGTATTAAAGTAAAATCAATACATGGTGATTTAAAACAATCAATAAGAGAAGAAATATATAAAAATTTTTTTGATATTGAAAAAGGGATTTTATTATGTACTGATATTGCACAAAGAGGATTAGATTTCCCTCAAGTTGATTGGATTATTAATTATGATTTACCTTTAAGTCCTAATGAATATTTACATCGTGTTGGAAGAACTGCAAGAGGACCTAATTCTTTTGGGAAATCACTTTTAATTTTAATGGATAATGAAATGGATATGTTAAAAAGATTAAAAGATAGAAATATTATTTTAAAAGAATATGAGTTTGATAAAAGTAAAATTATTGATATTCAAGATAAATTTGAAACTTTAATCAATTCTAATCCTGCTTTTGAAAATCTTGCTCAGGATGCTTATAAAAGTTATATTTTTTCTTATATGTATAGTAAAATTAATAATATTGATAATTTGGAAAATATTGAAAAATTGGATAAGGAAAAAGTTGTTAAATCTTTTGGTTTGAGAAAAGTTCCTTTTATTAAAATTAAAAAATTTAATAAATAATATTTATTTAATTATATATTTGATGAATTAAAATTACTATAAAGATTATGATATATATATATTTAAATATATTTATATTAGAATTTTTATTTATATGTAATAATAAAAAAATAATTAAAAGAATTTATTTATTTTTTTTCATATAAGAAAATATTATCAATTTTTAAATTTCAAATTCAAAAAAATAACTTAATAAAATAATAACTTCTATAAAAATTTAAATAAAAAAATGGGTTGTTGTTCCACAGAATTAAAATCCCCATATAACACTTGTAATTTAACCCTAAGAAACGTAGCAACAGAAATATTAAAAATCTTCCCAATGGAAAACAACAAAATTTTAGTATGTTCATCAACAACATACCAAATATTAAATTTATCAGAAGAAAACACTCCAGAATCAGTAGAATTTGAAAAAGAAATATACACAGCAGCAGTAGTATATAGAAAAGATGGATTAAAATTAATTCAAGGAACAACAGAAGGAAGAATATATATTGAAGATATTGAAACAGATGATTTATTAACAATAATAGGTCATAAAAGTACTGTTACATGCTTATTAGTATTAAGAAATAAAAAATTATGTTCCGCTTCTGCTGATGGGCAAGTTATTATTTGGAATATTAAAAATGGAAAAGATTTATATAATTTTTATCCTCATAATCAAATAATTTGGAGTATTATTGAATTAAATGATGGAAATTTACTTTCTATAAGTGGAGATAATACTGGAAATATTGTTTCTTATGGTAAAGAAATGAAATTATTATTTACATTCAAAGCTCTTAATAGTAAATGTATTATTCAATTATTTGATGGGAGAGTTGTTTATAATTCTAATTTAGATATTTATATTTATAAACTGGGAAATATTCCTGATATTAATATACCAGAAGAAACTTTTCAGAAAGGACAATATGAACCTGATTTTGTTATTAAAGAAGCTCATTTAATTGGAATTAGTGTTATTATACAATTAAAAAATGGTGATATATGTTCTGCTGGTGATGATGGTTTTATTAAATTATGGAGTCTTGAATTTAAATTTCAAATGATTATTGAATTGGATGCTCATAAAACTAAAGTTAATGATATTGTTGAGTTTAATAATACTATGATTAGTTGTAGTAATGATAGAACTATTAAAGTTTGGGTTAATTAAATTATTATTCTTATGGGAATTAATCTATGTGATGAATATAATTTATAAATTATTGCTGCTTAATTTAAATATAATTTTTGTATATTTTTTATAAAATTTAATTCATAAATATCAAAAAATTAAAAAATCCTACTCACAATTTATATTATTATTAATATAATATTTATAGAATATTTTATATTAATAAAAAAAGAATCATTCAATAATAGAATGTTAAATTTTAAATCTTCCACTTCCCATAGACTTGACATCATAACTATCATTAATATTATTAATACTTTCCCTTTCATTCTCATCACTCAAAAAATTTTTTTTCAATTCCTCATCTTCAGGAATAATATTAGGTAATTCCTTACCTAAAGTTTCTTCAATAAAAAAGCAAATAATTCCACAACCAAAACCACCAATAATAAAAATCCAATTAACACCATCTCCCAAAAATTCAGTTAAATAAGGAACAAGTAAAGGTCCCCCCCTTGCTAAAATATTAGTATATCCACAAATTAAACCTCTAATTGGAGTAGGAAAAACTTCAGGAGTATAAATAGAAATAATAGAAAAAATTGAAGAATAACCTAACATAGCTCCCATAACAAAAATAAATTTAAAATTATCAGGTACATATAAATATAAAATAAAAGAAATTGAACCAATAAAAGCAGGATATTTCATACAAGGTATTCTTCCTATTTTATCTGAAAAAATACCTGCAAATAATTCAGATATTGCTTCTCCTATAAAAGCTGATATACTATTTGCAAAAAATCCTCCTTTCATTGTTCGAAGATTTAATATTATTCCAAAAAAATTTATTGAAGAAAATAACCATAAATATGCATGAATTATTAAATTTTTACGTTGTGATTTTAATGTTAATATATCATATATTGTTTTTTCTTTTATATTTGTTGTTATTTTTTTTATGCATATTTTATCTATTTTTTCCATGTTATATTTTTTGAAATTTTCCCATTTTGTTTCTCTATTATTTATCTTTGCAATTTTATCTAAAACTTTTATTAATTCTTCTTTTTTACCTTTTGATGCTAACCAATGAGGACTTTCAGTCATATAAATCAATATTAAATATAATGTTATTGCACTTAAAATAGTTGTAAATAAAAATAATAATTTATAATTGTTTATTGTTAAAAAATAAATACCCATTAAAACACCAAAGAAAGGATAAATTGCACTGAAAAAACCAAAAACTTTACCAGTTATACTTTGAGAAAGATATTCAGTAATAACAACAAAACTCAAAGAGTAAATAAAAGAAATAAACCCTCCTACTAAATTTATTAAAATAATATGAATTGGTCCAATATTAAATAACAAATTTAAATGACAAATGAAAACACCAATAAAAAAATATTTATATATTATTTCTCTACCAATTTTATCAGGATAAGGAGAAATAATAATAGCACTTGCAATTCCTCCTATAAAAATTGCAGAAGTAATTAATAAACTATAAAAATTTCTATTACAATATAAATCAAAATTATATGCCCAATTATCAATTGAAGTGTTTGGATATTTTTTTATTTCATAAATTGATGAATCACATATTGAAGAATTATATTCTTGAATAGTAAAATTTTGTGTAGAATTAACTGGACGAATTAAAAAATCTGGATATTTTGTTAAATATGATATTTGAAGAGTATAAATTGTTGCTAAAGGTGAACAACATAAAACAATTATAATAATTATTCTTTGATATTTATCATTAGAACCAACTGATTCTAAAATCTCATCCATTAATAATTACTAATATTAATTTTATTAAAAAAATATTTTTTTCCTAATTTTATTTTTTAATTATTATTTATAAAATAAAAATCAAATATATATTTTAATTAAAAATTAAATAATTATTAAGTTTCATTTAATATTTCAATACAAAAAAAATTTAAAGCTTTATTTAAAAAAAATGTCAGATTCATCAAATAAAAACGAAAAAAAAGAAGAAACTAAAAATAAAGAAGAACTAGAAATAAATCCAAATTTATACTTAGAAGATGATTTATACGAAAAAGCATTTAATCCAGAAGTGACATTAAAATTTCCAAAAGTAACAAAAACAAAAATAGAAGAAGGAGAAAATTTAATAGGATCAAAAATAGAATTAAATGACCAAACAGCAATAATAAAATATGTAGGTCCCTTAATGCATAAAAAAGAAATAAATAAAGATGATATTTGGATTGGAGTAGAATGGGATGATAAAACAAGAGGAAAACATAATGGAACTGTTGAAGGATATGAATATTTTAAAACAAATAATAATTTAAATTCTGGTTCTTTAATAAGAATTTCAAAACCAAATTTTGGACAAAATTTTATTGATGCTTTAAATTATAAATATAATTTTTATGGTTCTCAAGGAAATGATTTTAATAAATTTGTTGATCAAGGTTTAGAAATGGATAATTTTATTCAAACAAATAAAAAAATTATTAATATTGAATTAGTTGGTAAAGATAAAGCAGTAAAGGAATTTTCTGAATTTAAAAGAATGATTTGTATTGATTTAACTAATTCATATGTTAGAGATTTAGGTAATAATTTATCTGATATAATTCCAAGAGTTCAAGAATTACAATTAACTAAAACTTTATTAACTAAATGGACTGAAATTTTAAATTTATTAACACTTCTCCCGAGATTAACTATGTTAAATTTTTCTGAAAATTTATTAGAATTTGATGATAAATTTGATGAGGAAATAAAGAAATTTTCATCTGGGGAAAAAAAATTACGTTTAAATAGTTTAGTTCTAAATAAATGTGGTTTAGAATTATATTCTCTTATTAAATTATGCCCTTTATTTATTAATCTTGAAAGTTTATATCTAATGGGTAATTTTATTAATAATGAAATATATGAAAAATCAGAACATAAAGAATTTATTGATAAAAATATTGAAGAAATACATAAAAATATTCCTAAATTAAAATTTTTATCATTAGAAAAAAATAGAATACAACAATTTTTTTTTGGATATAAAATTTTTAAATCACCAGTTTTAAAATATATAAATTTAAATCAAAATTTAATACAAAAAATATTCACAAAAGAAGAATGGGAAACAAAATTAATTGATGATTTCAAATCAACTATAACTCATATTTCAGTTGATTATAATATGTTTCCTGAAAAAGATTTTAATCAAATAATGATTGATATAGAAAAATTAAGTTTGAAAAATATTGATATTTTAAATAATATGTTAGTTGATAAAAATGGACAAGAAACAGCAAAAATAGAATTAATAGGAAGAAATCCTAATTTATCAGTTCTTAATAAATCAATAGTTACTAAAATTTTAAGGAGAGATTATGAAAAATTTTATTTGAAAAAATCTGTTGAATCATATTTTAAAATGTTTTTAAATAAAAATGAAAAAATAGATGAATCTAATTTTAATATTAAAGAATTTGAACAATATATGAAAGAAAATCATAGCCAATATTTTGTATTAAGAAAAAGATATTTTGATCCAATTGATGACTTTATAAATTTAACTAAAGTAAGTACAAATACAATTAAAGGAAATTTAATTGAAGTTAATTTAGTTTATAATGATCAAATAAAGAAAAAAAAATTCCCTAAAACAACAACTTTGTCAAACTTAAGAAATTTATGTACTAAATTATTTAAAATGGAAAAAGATGATTTTTCTTATTATATAAAAAATGGAAATGAAGATGAAAGTATAATTGAAGATGAAACTTTGTCTCTTTTATCCTTAAATTTACCAGAAAATCATAAAATAATTTTAAAATAAAAAATTCTTATTATTAATTAATTTAAATTATTAAAAATTGGAAAATTATTTATCTAAAATGAGTAAAGGAAAAAAAATATTCAAAAAAAAACCTATTAAAATTACTTTTGATGAAAAAGATAGGGAAACATTTTTAAGAAATCAAGGAAAAAAACATTCAAAAAAAGAAAGAAGGAAATATTTAAATGATTTAAAAACAAAAAAAAAAAGAACAGAAAAAATTGAACAGAATAAAATATTAAAAGAAAAAATTGAACAGAGATATGAAGAATTAATAAATATGAAAAAAGAAATTAATAAATATGCAAATTTAGATGATGAAGAAGAAGAAGATGAATAATAATTAAATAAATTTTTCATTATAAACTCTAATTTAAATATTTTTTTTATGATTCCATAGATTAAATAATTAATGAGTTTTAAATAATTAAATTAATAATTTATAATTTTTAATTTACCTAAATAAAACTTAAATTATTGATTTACTTTTTAAAAATTGAAAAATATTATTCATTCATATAATAATTTGTTTTTCAACATATTTTTGTCTTATTGTCATTATTTATTAAATTTGAATATTAATTAGAATGATAATAATAATAGAATGAAACTTTTTTTAACCCCTTATAATTAACCTAAATATTCTTTTTAATAATAATTTCTTGTTTTTTAAATTTGAATTTATTTAATGTCGGAACAAAAATGTATGAATGCTTTTAATGACTATTATTTTGAAAGTTTTAATAAAATGTCAAACGATGCAAGAAATAGAAATTTAAAAAATTTATTTATAATATATAAAAAGGTAGCAATAAGTATTCAAAAATATCCTTTTCCTATTTTAACAAGTTCTCAAGCAATGAGTTTAGAAGGAATAGGTGAAAATTTATCACTTAAATTTGAAAAATTAATTAAAAGTTATAAAGAAAAAATAAAAAATGAAAATATAGATTATTTAACTCTTGCATATCAAATAAAGCCAAATATTATTTTAAAAACAAAAACAAAATCTAAAAAATTAAATCAAATAAAAAGTAAAAAAGAATTATTAAAAAGTCAATTAAGTTCAGATGAAGAGAATTTAAAAATAGGAAATAAAATAAAATATAAAAAAAATTTAATAAATATTCAATCATATTCATCTCAATGGACAAGTGCAATAAGTGCATATATTTTATTTCATCAAAATGATAATATTGAATTAAATATTGAAGATATTTTTTCAATGTCATTAACATTAAAAGAACAATTAAGTAAAATAAATGTTAATTTAGAATATACAAATGAAAAAAATGATTTTATTCAATTAAAAAATTTAGGTTTAATTGATGAAATACATAGAAAAAAAATAAAAATAAATGAATATTTAATTAGATTTGGAAGTATTGAATTAAGAAAAGAAGGAATTAATATAATAAAAGAAGATAATGGTGAAATTGATTTTAATGCTTATGAAAAAGAAAAAATAATAGAAAAAAAGCCAAATAGTCAAAGTGAAATTGTTAAAAAATATAAATCATTTGTTGAGAAAAATCAATCAAAAGATATTACAGATAATATAATATTAATAATAGATTTAAGGGAAAAAGGTTCAAATAATGAAATATTTAAAGATGAAATTTTAAATTTAATAAATGATAAAAATAATATAAAAGTAGAAGAAAGAAATTTATCTTTAGGTGATTTTCTTTGGATTTATAAAGATTCAAAAGATAATGAAGATTACATAATTGATTATTTAATAGAAAGAAAAACATTAAATGATTTAGCAATATCTATAATTGATGGAAGATATACAGAACAAAAATATAGAATGAAAAATTCTTCTTTTAAAAATATTTCATATTTATTTGAAGGACAAGATTTATCAATAAATTCAATTGGAAATTTAAACAAAAATGCAATTAATACTGCAATTTATCATACATTAAATATACATGATTTAAATATTATTAAATCAAATTCAACAATGGAATCTATTCAAATTTTAATTGATTTAGATAGAAAAATAAAAAAATCATTTAAATTTTTACTTGATAAAGATGGAAATAAAATTACATATAATCAATATATGAAATTATATGCAAAAACTAAAAATTCAAATGCTGAATCAGTATTTTTAAGACAATTAAGAACTTTTGATAAATGTGGGGCAAAAGGAGTTGAATTAATTAATAAATGCTTTCATGTTCCTTTAAATTTATATAATATTATTCAAAGATGTAAAAAAGAAAAAATTGAAAAAGAAAAAATGAAACATTTTATAAGTGTTGCTAATTATTTATTTGAAGAAGGAAAAGATATTAATGAAGAAAATCTTATTTTTTATTTAAAAAATAAAAAAAATTTTTCAAAGATTAAAAAAGGAATTAAAAGTGTTAAAAAAGTAAGAAAAGATGCAATTGAAAATATAATTAATTTCTTTGGTTATGATTTATCAGATGATAGTGATAGTGATAATGATAATGATAATGAAAATTAATTAATTATTTATTTAAATATTAATTATCTCAATTAATAAATTTAATTATAATTTTTAGTATCACTATTAGTAATATCAATATCAATATTTAAATTATCATCAATATTCTTTAAATCTTTTCCCTTATCATTTTCTTCATTTTTAACTTTAATTTCATTTATATTTTTATTATTTAATTTAATAATTTCATCATTATTTATAGATAAATTAGAAACAGGAAGAATATTTAATGATTTCATAATATAACTATCAATATTAGAGATAAATTTCATATTATTTGAATTTTCTATTGTAGAAACTGTATCATCAGTTAACGATTGTAAAGTATACATTTTTGGATATTTACACATTAAAAATCCATAATAAAAACTTATTATTAATTCAATTTTAAATTCACTTCCATTTACAAATAAAAACCAAAAAAAATAAATAATAACTAATAATCTATCATTTAATTCTTTTCCAGGAAAAACATAAATTTTTTTAGTGTTAGTTAATAGTAAATGTTTAACAAGAAAAGCAATTCCTAAAAATGGAAGAGATTTAATTTGATAACTTTGAACAATAGGGAATATAATAGATATTATAATATATAAAATTCCCATTACAATTTGTATTATAATTAAATTCATTGTTATTAAAATAGCAAATTTAAAAGTTCCTTCTTTATTTTCCCAATAATTAAAAATTGTAAATATTATAAATATATTAAATAATAATTCAAATAAATTTTCAGTAATAAAAAATCCTGTAATAATTCTAAATAATTCAAAATAATATAAAGTAAACATTGGTATATTTCCAAAAATTAAATTATAATTTTTATTAATAAATGAAATTAAATAACAGTAAATTAAAATGAATATAATTCCTTTTGAATAAATACCAAACTTCATTTTTCCATTTGAAAAATTTTCATTATTCATTTTTAATTTTTTTATTATTAATAAATAATTAAATTGTTTAATGTCAATTTCAAAATATATTGAAAATATATATGGCTTTAATCCAAATAAAATGTTTTATGATATTAGTTTTGAAAATGATAAATTTTGTTATGTTTCAGAAAATTTAATAATACTTAAATTTTTTTTTGAATCTGATAAAAATTTTTATAGTTTAAGTACTGGAAATAATATAAGAACAATAAAATTTATTAAAAGAGGAAAATTTATAATAACTATAGAAATAAATGAAAAAGAAAAAAAATTATTAATTGTTATTTATGATATTCAAAATAATATAAATTTATATCAAGAATTTAATATTGATATAAAAAAATATTACACCACAAAAATAAAAAAAGTATTTTTAGATTTGAATAATAAATTAGATTTTATAATAACATTATTAAATGAAAATAATGATTTGATTCTTTTTAAAGGAAAATTAGGAAAAGATAATTTAAATATTTCTTGTAATTATTTTTGTAAAATTAATGGATTAAATATTTCAATAAAATCATTATATTATATTTTTGAATATAATTGGTTAATTTGTTCAAGTAAAGAAAAAATATTTTCAATAAGAATTTTATCAGAAAATAATAATAACAAGAGATATAGTTTTCAAATTCTTAATCAAATTACAATTGATCCATTTAATTATATTCCTAAATCAATGAAAATAAGTAATGTTAATTCTCAATATAATAATTCAATAAATGAAATTGATAATTCAATAAAAATATTAATTTTATCAACAAATGGTATATGTAATATTTATTCAAAAGAATTAATATTAATAAAAGAAATTTCTTTAAATACAATTGAAAATGATATAGATTTAGAAGATGATGAAGAAGATTATGATTATATTTACAATTTTACTTATTTATCAATTTCTGATACAGTTATAATTTTAGGAAGTAATAATGGTTCAATTAATATTTATGATTTAGTTTCATATAATAAAAAATACTCTATTAATATTTCAGAAATAAATCAAAATATAATAATGAGTTCCTTTTCATTTGTTTATATAAATGAAAAAAATGATATATTATATCTAATTTTATTAAATGGAGAAACTTTTTATGGTAATTTATCATCAATTTTATATAAAAAACAAGATTCATTAAAACCAATTCCTTATGGACATCAAAATAAAATTATTTCTTTAGAATTATCATTATATGAAAATGAAAATAATAATATTGCATTTTATACAATTAGTGAAAATGGTCTATTGATTAAATCATATTTTGATGGAATGAAATTTAATAATATAAGTTTTAATTATAAAGAAATTAATTTTACAACAAGTAAAATAAATCCTAAATATAATAATTTATTATATGTTGGTGATGATATGGGAAATTTATATATTTTTGATATTAATGATAATAAATTTTCACTTTTAAATAAAGATAAAATTGCAAATTTTAAAATTGATTCAATTTCTTTTAATTATACTATAAATAATAATTATTTTTGTATTGGATTTGATTCTGGAATGCTAAGAATGTATAATATTGATTTACAAAACTATAAATGTGATTTTGTTTTAAAAATTTGTGATGACTTTAAACAAAATATATATAATAATAATAAAATAAATTCTTTTTCTTATTTTTATGAAGATATTAATGATAATAGAATTTGTTATTTATCAAATCAAAGTTCTATAACAATTGGTAATTTAAATTCAATAAATAAGAATTTGATATTAGTGAATGAAAAAAATATTTTTTATGATGTAAATAAATATGGTTATATTTTAGATATTAAAATACATCCTTCTAAAAAATATATTTTTATCTTATTATCAAGTAATCAAATTGATATTAAAGATTTAGAAGATATAAATATTGGAATAGGAGTTATTGATTTTATTCAATTCCCAAATACATATAGAATTAATTTTGATATAACAGGTGAATTAATGTTATTTAGTAATAAAAATAATTGTTATATGTATTTTTTAAGGAAAAATCAAATTTGTAAACAAATAAATCAAATTTTTGATATTACATTTTTTAATATTACAAATGATGGTAGATATATAATTTTATGTGGGAATAATGGCTTAATTTGTATTTTATTTAATTTTAGTGATATAAAAACACTAATTTATAATTATAAAGATGCTGAAATTAAGTTTGGTATTAAAAAAGTTAAAGAAATGTTTTATTTATTATTAAATGATAATATTCTTAAAGAAAGAATTATTATTAAAAAAGTAAATAAAAATGATAAAAATAAATCAAAAAATTCAAAAGAATTAAATCAAAATTATATTCCTTCATATACAAATAATTTAAGTTATTTTTCAAATAATAATACCCTACAAAAAATAAATTTAATGAATAATTTCAATAATGTTCAAATCAATTCTAATCAAAGAAATAGGAATTCTTTATTATCAAATCAATCAAAAACTCAAAGATTAACATCAAATTATCTAAGTTCTAATAATATTAATTTATATAATAATTTAATAAGTACAGAATATGATTCAAATAATTTTTTTAATAAAATAATTGAAGATAAAATACCAAAATCAAATTTAAATAGTGTTAATAAAGGTTTATCTCTTTTTCAATTTGACAAAAATCCAACAATTCAAAAAGTTGATAGAAATTATTATATGAATTTAAAAAGTATGCATTATCCAAATTTTAATATAAAATTCAATGAAACAAGATTAAAAAATAAAGTTGATAAAACTAGAAATAAAAATATTTCAAATGCAATTTTTGATATTTTAAAACCTTCTAATGAAAAAAAACATAAAAAAAATATTAAAAGTTTTAATATAGAAATGTCAAAAAATTATTCTTTATCAAATAATAATAAAATAAATGATATTAATGAAAATACTGGAAATTCAAATAATATATATATAGAAAATGAATCAATGAATTCTTCATTTTATTCAAGAATAACGAATAATGGTAATTTTTATATAAATAATGGAATTGAAAAGAGAAAAAAAAATATTTTACCTGATAATGATAGTATAGATAGTTTAAATGATAAAATAAATATACCTACAAATAATAAATCATATAATAGTAATAGTAGTGATGAGAATATAAGTAATGAAAATCAACAAAATATAACTTCAAAATTACAAAATACAAAAAATGATTTTTCAATGAATTCATTTACTGAAAAAAATAATAATTCTGCATTTGATGATATTGATAATGTCGAAAAAGATATTAATAAATTTGAAATGTTAAATAGAAATTATATAAAATAATTTTTAAATAATTATTTAACTAAAACAATAAAATTTAAAAATGAGAATTATAAAAATATAAAATCAGAAAAAAAAATAATAAAAATAATGAAGAAATTATTTTCTTTAATCATAATCATAATTATATTTTCAATTTCTTCTTCAAAAAATATAGAAAAAAACAAATTAGAAGAAAATCACTTATCAGTAAGAAAAAATAAATTATTACAAGAAAAAGAAAAAATTCCTCCAGGACAAAATAAAATACCACCAGGTCAAGCAAAAAAAAAAAATAAATCAAAAGAAAAAGATTCAAATTTTGAAATAAGTATTTTTCAATTAATAATAATAGGAGCAATAATATTATTTTTTTTCTTATTAGTATATTTCATTATTCATAATGTTAATAAAAGACATCAACAAAATGAAAAAATTCTTTATAATAGAATTCATATGTTAATGAAATTATCAGATTCAAAAAATGAAAAAATGAAAAAAAGTAAGATAGAAAATAATGAAGATGCTCCTATAACTGCATTAGACAATGATTCTAAAGAAGAAAATAATTCAATAAATACAAATGAAGATAATGAATATGATATTTCAAATAATAATAATAATGTAAATTTATCAAATAAAATAATAAAACCTACTAAAGAAGATTTAAAATTATATAAACCTTATGACATTAAAGATGATAATAATAATAATTCAATTAAAATAGAATTAGAAGATAAAAATTTAAATTGAAATAATAACAAATATATAATATATAAAATTGGTTTTATTAAATTAATTTCTTTTAAAATTAGTAAAAATTTAATTTTATAATAATTATTTTATTTTATAAATAAATTCCTCCAATCTAAATTTGCATTTTCAAAATGATCATCAAAATCAACAATATCATTTTGAATACTTTTTTCACAATAAGTTTTCATTTTTTGATATTCATCATCACTTTCTTCATAATCCCAAACAAAATCAAATCCTCCTTTATCATTAAAAGTATATTCTTTAAAAATAATAACATCTTCTAAAAAACCTTTTTCATTATTTCTATTATCTCTTGAAAAAATTTCAAATAAAACTGGATTAAAAATATCATTATTTGTTTTTATTAATTCACAAATATAAATTGCTTGATTTGATATTTCACAATCATCTTTCATTTGATTATACATTAAATTTTCATAAAATCCAATAATGTTACTTTCTGGAAGAAATTGTTTTATCATTTTAATTGCTATTTCAAATTGAGGAGCAAATATTTTATCATGACTTAATGGAATTGCATCTTCTACTATAAATTTTGAAGTTTCAAATTTTCCTAATAATAATCCATAACAATCTGTTGATGTGTGTTTTAAACAATGTAACATTATTTTATAATATGCTTTTGATTGAAGGGAAATTGTTGTCATTTAAATAAATATTTATTTATTTTTATTTTTTTGATATTATTTTTTTAATGATTTATTTATTTTTTTTGTTTTTTTTGAAAATATGTAAATGAAAAATAATATTTTTAAATACTATTATTTTTATTCTCAAAATAAAAATTGGTAAAAAATTTTTAGAAAGAAATACATTTATTGTTTTTTTATTTTTTTAAGTTTATTATGAAAAGAAAAAGGAAAAAAAAAAATGATATAATATTTAATTAAACAATATTTAATTATTTGTAAATTTATTGAAATTTTAAACGCATATTTTTTTAATAATTTATAATTAAAAAATAAAAATTAAAATGTTAAATTTTATTTTTTCTTTTTAATTATTTTATTACAAAAGTTTTATTTTTTCATTTAATTTAATGAATATTGGACTTTTTAAATCTCTTGTTTTTTTTGTAATTATATGTTTTCAATTCTTTAGTGAATCAGAAAAAATATTAAAAATTAATTATTTTGAAACATCATTTGATATTTATAAAAAAGAAATTTTATCTCAAGTTTTTAATTATCATATGAAAGATAAAAATGCAACTCATATTTTTTATCGATTAGTATTTTATAAAACTATGAAATTTTATCCTGAAAAATATACACCTTATTTAACTTTTGGTGTAACAAATGATGATAAAGATTATGCTCTTGAAGAATATCAAATTAAAGAATATTCAAATTATTTTAAAATTAAAATTAAATTACATCAATTAGATTATCCAAAATATTTTTCATGGAAATTTTTATCAGAAAAAATATTTAATTATATTCATAAATCATTTTATATCTTTATTTTAATTTTTATGATTTCTAAATTAGTTTTAAATATCAAAAAACAATATGAATTAAAAAATGTATCTTATTTAACTATTTATTCTCAAGTTTTAATGTATGATTTTATCATGTTATTTTCAATTGTTACAAAAATTCATCAATTACATTATTATTATGATAATAAAAAATATGATTTGAATAATTGGAGTTATAAATTAATTTTATCTTTTTTTGCTTTTTTTAAAAAAATGAATCAATATGTTTTATCAAGTTTTATAGTTGCATTAACATATAATGGTGAAAATATAGAGTTTACATTAGATTTTATTTTTACCTTATTTTATAAAGTTTCAGGAAATTTTGATCCAGGAGTTAAAGAAATTTTTTTAGATGAACCAATTTTAGTTTATTCAGTATTTTTTATTTTATTTATTGGATTTCCTATAGTAAGTTTTTCTATACTTAGAAAATTATATAAATTAAGAAATAAATTTCAAAAAAATATTCTTAATGACCAAAAATTATATTCTGAAATTATAAAAACTATTTCTATAAAATATTTTAAAATATTATCATTAACTATTACTTATATGATTCTAATTTTATTTATTGGATTATTATATACAATTAAAAATAAAATTAATAAGGAAGTTTATGATATATTTTATTTTATAATAATAATATTATTTAGTTGTAGTATTGGATATATTTATTATCCTATTATTTTACCTATTTCATATGATACTCCTTTAGATGTTTTAGATAAATTAGAAATAAAAAGACATATTGTTTATAAAGTAAATATTAATAAATTTGATTATAAAAAAGAAGATGTTCAAAAATTAATAAAATCATATGATGATGAATTTAAAGAATTTGAAAAAAACTCTTCAATTAATAATAATGAAGAGAAAAAAGAAGAAAAAAAAAAATATATTCCTTTTTTAATAATTAATCCTTATACAAAAACAGAAAATGGTAAATATACTTTAAAAAATATAGATGGAATGTTTTTTGGTGAAAAACATTTATAAAAATTCCTATATATTATAAAATAACATTAACAATGTAAATTTATATTGTAAAAAAAAATACAAAAAAAATATAAATTTAATAATATAATTTATTAGGAGATTGTTCTCTTTGATTTAAATTTTGGTTATTATAATAAGTTCCATAATTAGAAGAAGTAGTAGGAAGAACATTAGTATAAACTTTACCATATCTACTAAATGGACTATAATGTTGTAAAGTTTGAGGTGATTTTTTACCATTTATAATATGATTTAAACTACTATTTCTATAATCACTTTCTGTTATTGTATCTTTATTATCAAGTGAATTATTATTATTTATTTGATTATAATAATTATTTTCTACTATTTTTTTATCATCAAAAATTGTTGCATATTGATTTCTTTTATTATATAATTGATCATAATTATATCTATTTGATGAAGATAAATCTGAAATTTTATTCATTAATTGATTTAATCTCCCATTTGAATTTGCAATTGAATTTTCTTGATTTCCTAATTGTTCTTTTAAATATTGATTTTCATCTTTTTTAACAGAAGTAAGATAATCATTAATTAAATTTATTTTTCTTTTTGAATATATATTATCATAAGTTATTGTATCACCACCAGTAAAATAATATTGTTGAAAACCTGAAATAGGATTTTTATAAACTTCTTTATTAATAACTTTATTATCAAATGAATTATTATATATAAGATTCTGACCAGCATTAATTAAATTTGGATTGTTTATATTTTGACTTTTACTTAAATTATAATCATATTGTTGATAATTATTATTATTATTATTATTAACTAAATTATAATTTTGAGGAATTAATCTTATAGCTCTATTTGTACTATTATCATAACTTAAATTATTATTAATATAATTAAAAAAATCATCAAAAACAACAAAATTATTATTTTGTTGAATAAAATTACCTAAATTAAAATATTTATTTAAAAAATTTAAAAATTTATCACTTGGTTTATCATAAGCAATTTCTTTTGGATTTTTTTTTTCAAAATTAATCATATAATCAAAAAGTTGTTTTCCAATTCCATTTCTTTGAACAGATTCATAAACATAAAAATCTAAAACGCATAAAGGAGAAACTTCATGATAATTAAAATCTCTATCTCTTACATATAATTTTTTAACACCTACTTTAATAAAACCTAAAACTTTATCTTTTTCAGCTTTAAAAACAATTCTATTATTTGAAGTAAAAAATTTTTGAGCTGAAGTTATTATTGTTGGTAATTTTTGAGCATATGATGATGCTTCTCCCATTTTATCAATTATTTCATTTACATATAATGTAAATCCTGGTACTATTCTATTTTTATATGAACCTTCTAAAATTGCAAATCCATCTTTATCACAATCTAATGCTTCTTCACAATTAAAATTAAATTGCATTTTTTTTCTTTATTTTTTAATTGTTTGTTTTTTTTTTTTGAATTTATTATTTTTTTTTGGGAAGTTAAATTGTTTTTTAAATATTAATTTTTTTAAAAAATAATAAAATAATAATTTTTTTTTTAAATGGAAATTGATACTAATTTATATTCTAAACAATTAGGAGCTTATGGAATGAATACAATGAAACAAATAATAAATCTTTCAGTATTTATTTATGGTATGAGAGGAGTAAAAAAAAATATAATAAAATATAGTTAGGTGTAGAAATAGCAAAAAATATTATTTTACAAGGTGTAAAAAAAATAACATTATATGACAATTCTCTTGTAACAAACTCAGATTTAAATTCTAATTTTTTTTGTAATAAAGATGATATAAATAAAATAACAAGAGCAGAAGCATCAAAAAGAGGATTAACATTATTAAATAATTTAGCACAAATAAATGTTTTTAAAGGTGAATTAGCAAATAATTTTCAAATATTAGATGAATATAAAGTAATAATAATATCAGAATTAATAAATTTAGAAACAGCAGAACAATTAAATATATATTGTAGAAATAAAAAAATAAAATTTATATATACATGTTCACTTGGTTTTTCTGGTTTTATTTTTAATGATTTTGGAGAAGATTTTATAATATTAGATTCAAATGGTGAAGAACCAAAAAAATATTTTATAAGAAAAATAAGTAATTCTTCACCTGGAATAGTAGTAATTGATAATAGTATTGATCATAGAAATATTGAATTAGGAAGTGGTGATTATGTTACATTTAAAGAAGTTTCTGGAATGAATGAATTAAATGATACTCCGCCAAGACCAATTAAAGTCTTATCACCTATTTCTTTTTCTATTGAAGATACTACTAAATTTAGAGAATATAATTGTAATGGTTCTGTTGAAGAAATTAAAATTCCTAAACCTGGTTTTTTTAAAATTTTAAGTCAAGCTAAAAATGAAATTTATTATGATGAAATTGTTGATGAATTTCTTAATGAAGGATGTAATAATTTAAGTAATGGTGATAATTTAGAATTTAAAAATAGTAATTATGAAGATGATAATGGTTATTTAGATTTAAATAATAATGAAGATATTATTAATACTGATTCTAAGAAATTAAATTTAGATTTTGAGAAAAATTATGATAATAATATTATTTATTCTAATCAACAATTTGATGAAGGTAAAATTTTACAAAATGAAAAAATACATTTAGGTATTTTAACAATACATGAATTTTTCTCTAAATATAATTATTTACCTCATATTAATAAAAATGATGAGATTGAAGAATGTATTTTATTAAGTGAAAAAATATTACTTAATTCAAAAGAAAATTGTTATAAATGGGCTTTAAATTTAAAAAAAGTAGATAAAGAAATAATAAGTAATATGGTTCGTTTTAGTAGAATTCATTTTCCTTCAATTTGTACTTTTTTAGGTGGAATTGTTGGACAAGAAATAATAAAAATATCAGGAAAATTTACTCCAATTCAACAATGGTTACATTTTGATTTTTTTGAAGTATTTAAATATTCACTTAATAAAAATAATAATAATGTAATTTATAAAAATGATATTGATTCAAGATACAATGAACAATTATCTATTATTGGTGATGATACTAATAATAATTTACAAAATTTAAAAATATTACTTTTTGGTTGCAATAGTATTGGAAATGAATTATTAAAAATATTTTCTTTATTAGGAATTAGTACTGGTAAAAAGGGATTAATTACAATTGCAGATGATGATATAATTGAAAAAATAAATTTAAATCAACAATTTTTATATAATAATTCAGATGTAGGTCAAAAAAAAATAGAAAAAAGTAAGGAAATTTTATTAAGAAATAATCCAGATTTAAATATAAATTGCTTATCATATAAAGTAAATGAAGAAAATGATAAATTATTTACAGATCAATTTTGGTCAGAACAAGATATTATAATTTGTACATTAGTAAATACAAATATAATAAGATATATTGATAAAAAATGTTCTTTATTTAATAAAATATTAATTATTGCTGATAGTTATGGAACAAAGGGAAATTATCAAATTATTGTTCCTAATTATACTTCTAATATTAAAGATGATTTTGTTTATGAAGATGATTTTATTATTGATAAACAATTTCCTACTTCAATTGAACAATGTATTGAATGGGGAAGAGAGTTATTTGAACAAATTTTTAATACTGATATGAAAAAATTAAATCTTTTACTTTCATCCAATGAAAATAATATAAAACAAATATTTGATTCATTTTTAGAAAAAAAAGAATATGATGAAGATACTTTAAAATTAATAGATAATTATAAAACAATTTTAAATTTTGCAGATTCAAAAAAATTTGAAGATATTGTAGATTATTCTATAAATAAATTTCAAGAATTATTTGATTTTTCAATAAATGAAATATATCAAAAATATCCATCTGATTTATTAAATGATGATGGAACAAAATTTTGGTCTGGTGCAAAGATACAACCACAAAATATAAATTTTGATTTAAAAAATCAAAAGCATTTTTTATTTATTTCAACTTTTTCAATTTTATTAGGAAAATGTATAAATTATATTAATATATCTGAAAGTTTTGGTAATATTAAAAATATTGCATTAAAACATAAATTCAAAAATTACAATTATAAAAAAGAAATAAGAAATTTTGAATATTATGAAAAATGTATAAATGAATTTTTTACTTTTATTTTAAATTTTAAAGAAAAAAATATAAAATTAACAGAAATAAAATTTGATAAATTAAATGATCAAAATCAACATGTTAATTTCATAATGTCAGCAGCAAATATTAAAGCAGAAAATTATAAAATTGGTGAATGTGATTTTTTAAAAGCAAAAACGTGTTCTGGTAAATTTCAACCAATTATTGGAACAGTGTCATGTACAATCGCAGGTTTAGTTTCATTACAAATAATTTCTCTTTCACAATTTGATTTATTAAATGGAAAAATTGAACAAATTGAAAATATTAAAAATTGTTTTTTGAATTTAGGAATTAATATTTATTTAATGACTGAATTATTTCCTAGAAAAATACATAAAGATATTATTTCTGGAAATAATGTTTTAATAAAAGTTATTCCTGAAAATTGGAAAACTTGGGATAAAATAAGAATTGAAAAATCACTTACAGTAAATGAGTTTATTAATTATTTTTTAAAAGAATATAAAGTTAAAATTACTAATATTATCAATTGTCATAATAAAATATTAAGTTCTTTTACTGAGGAACAATTAAAAGAAAAAGTTGAAATATTATTAAATGATAATGAAAATAAATGTAATATAAATTTAGAAGTTAAAGGATTAACTGAAAAAAATGAAAAAGTTGAAATGCCATACATTGAATACTATTTTAAAAAGGAATGAATCATAAATAAATATTTAATAATATCAATTTATATTTATTTATTAAATGAAAAATATTTAAAAAGAATAATAAATTTTATTCAAAACATATTTTAAATATGGAAAATAAAAAATATCAATTTAATAGTGAATCTGAAATTATTTCAAGATATATTTTTGAAAAATTAATTAGTTTAACTATTAATAAAGTATATACAAATAAGATTTTTAGTAAAGGAAATTTTTCTAATTATCTTTTTAAATATTGTAGAAGAATAATTGATCCAATTATTAAAGTCAATTATATAAATTATGATATTGATGATTTATATAAAAAAAATAATACATGGAATAATGTTTTAGAACCTGGCAAAATAATGAAAGATGTTAATTTATCAAATTTAATTTTAATGAATGAACAAAATAATTATAATAAAACAATAAAAGAATGTATTGAATCAAATCGTAAATCAACTTTTCGTTCAAATACAGGAAAGAGTAAATCAAGTATAATTTCTAAAAATAATAAACATACTGTAAATGATTATGATTCAAAAAAAGAAAAAAAATTAATTAAATTGAATTTACCATCTTATAAAATAATTGATTTAGATAAAAATAATGAACCATCTGAAATAAAATTATTAAGAGAAAAATTAGAATTAGAGTTAAAAGAAAAAAAGAAAAAAATAAATGAAAGTTTAGAAAATAAATTAAATAAAATAAATAAAAAGTTAATAAAATTAAATCCAATAGATTCAACTAAATTTACATTTGATTCAAATGGAAATATAATTCTGTTAAAAAAAATAAATTATCAAAAATTACAAAAAGAATTTAATAGTGTAAATTCAAAGAATACTTTTATTGAAAATATAATTCCAAATGAAGATGAATTTTATTCATATAATATAAAAAATAAAGATAAAATAAAAGTAGAAACAGTTTCAGCAAAAATTTTTCCTAATGAACAAAAATTTTCAAAAAAAAATATGCAAATTTTTCAAAATTTTATTAAGACAAAAATTAAACCTGTTAAACAAATTGAAGGAAGAATAAAATCAATTTGTCCTCCTTCAGGAGATAATTTTGAACTTTTTGAACCTCATGTTGGAGTAAATATTAGATATAAAGATAATAGAGAAAAAAAAGGAAATGTAAATTATTCAAAAATATTTAAAAGATATTCAATTGGTGAATTTAATGATTTATATGAGAAAACTTTAAATTTAAATCAAAATATAATTAAAAATAATGAAAATGATTATTTTAAAAGTAATAGTGAAGATTTAATTAAAAATGAATCTTTGAATTTATCATCTTTTATAAAAAATGATAATAAAAAAAATAATTCACAAATAAATATTGAAAATAGAGATTATTTATACGAAAAATATTTATCAAAAAATTATTCTTCAGGACATATTATTTGTAGTCAAAGTGTTGTAAATAATTCATTATTTGATACTATTGATTCTCTTGAATATAATCCAAAATTCAATAAAAACGTTAAAAATATTAAAAATGAAAAAATAAAAGATATTTTTAAAAATCAATTATTAAATTCAAAAAAAAATAATAAATCTTCAAAATCTATAATTTCTCGAAATAAAAATAAATTATATGAAGATAAATCAAAAGACATTATAGATAAATTTAATAAAAGTTTAGTACAAGATAGAGGAGTATTATTTGAGTTAAAAAATAATTATAATAATAATAAATATTCTAATTCATATATTATGCCAAGTATAAAACCAATAACTAAACCAGAATACAATACATTAATAAAACATAATGGAACAACAATTAAAAATAATTTACCTTTAAGAATAAAATTCCCAAATAACAAAAATAAAAAATAATATAAAAAACAAAATAAAAAAAAATATAATTATTGTTTAAATAAATACCAAAAAAAAGAAAAAAAAAACCTATTTTTTATTAAAAAAAAAATTAAATAAAACAATATTTTATTTAATTTAACCCAAGTGATTTCCCAATATATTTATAAATCCTTAACCTATCTTCACTTTTCATATTTTCAATTTGTTTAACTAAACTATTTAAAACTTTTTTCTCATCAAAAAAATAAAATTGACTTAACCAAACATAAGTAAAAACACCCATTAATAATTGACAATCCATTCTATCAGTTAATCCACCATGTCCAGGAATAGTATCAGCAAAATCTTTAATATTAATAGCTCTTTTAAATCCACTTGCAAATAATCCACCTAAAGGAGCTAAAATTCCAGCAAAAAGTGCAATTGCAAAAGTATGAAAATGTATATTTCTAATTATAAATGATATAATTTTACCATTTAATGGATTTTTAAATGATAAATTATATAAAATTTTATTTAATTCTGTATTATCACATGTCATTTTAAATTGTTTAAAAGGTGTTATTCCAATTTCAATAACTGGACATAATAAAGGTTCATAATTTAATAATATATTAGTTAAGATAAAACCTAATATTATTGTTGAAAAAAATCCTCCAATGAAACCTTCCCAAGTTTTCTTTGGTGATAATAAACTTAATTGATGTTTACCAAACATTCTTCCCCATAAATATGCACTTATATCATTTATTATTACTAAACTTGCTGGGAAAATAAACCAAAATATACCATTGAATATATTTGATATTATTAATGAAGATGATACTCCAAATATTAATACTATTATGTGAATATATGAAAATTGACGAAATTGATATCTGTAATAACCTTTTGTTAAAGTTTTTATAAAAATAAAAAAACCAAAAATATAAAGCATAAAACATATAAAACTATGATATCTTAATAAATAATTTATAATTAAATATTGTTTTTTTAAATATGGAATTTTATTTCTTATTTTTCTAATATAAAAATAATAAATTCCTAAAATAAACATATACCATGAAAATAAATAATAACCTTTTACTTCTTTATTTCTATCTTTATAACGTGGAATATCAATTAATTCTGAATTAATACAAATAATAATAAATAATACTAATAATCCACAATAAAAATGACCCATTGATAATATTAAAATAAAAGAAAATAACATAATAAAAGTCCATATTGTTCTTACTTGAAGATCTCTCCATTTACTATTTCGTGTATTTTGAGGAGGATTAAAACTTTTTGCAAATGCATTTTGAATTTTTTCAAATTTTCCTTTTTGCTTCTTTTCAAATATTTTTTCAGTTTCTGATGAAAAACATGATGCACTATCATTTTTATATTCTGGCTCTTTTGGTTTTTCTGTTTTATCTATTTTTGATTGTAGTTCATTATCTTCATTTGCATATGTCTTTTTCATTTTTTATTAATTTAATTAAAATTTATAATGAATAAAAAAAATAATAAATTTTGATTTTTGAATTTTCTTTTTTAAAATATTTTTATTTTAAAATTACATATTTTAATAATTTCTTAAAGTTATTTATCCATAAATTCAAATATTTAATATTAATTATTAAATTTGTTTTTTATGAAAGTATTACCTTTATTTCATAAATTTAAATTTATTAAAATATTTTAAATTTAACTTTATTATTAATAATATTTAATATAATCTTTTTATAAAAAACATATGAAATAATATTAAATCTCTTAATAATATAAAATAATATATATTATATTTTTTATACCTTTTCAAATTTTCCATAAATATATAAAAAATGATTTATTTTATATATATCGATAAAAATGTTCGTTGTCTCCCAAAAACCAAAAAATAAATCGAAATTTATAATAAGAACAGATCCATCAAGAATAATAAACCCTCAAAATATAATACTCAACACAAATTCCCAAATTCCAAAATTAAATCCATCAATAATACCTCCTCAACAAACTCAAAATATAATAATTCAAAAGAATCAACCTTTAATAAAAAAAATATTTCCAAAAAAACAAATGTTCAGATTAACATTTGTTCGTCCATCATATAATCAAAATAAACATAAAATAAAAAATGAAATAAAGAACAATTCAATAAATAATAAAATAAAACAAAGAAAAAATAATTTATCAAATATTAAATATTCATGTGGAAGATGGAAAGAAGATGAACATAAAAGATTTGTAGAAGCAATTATAAAATATGGTAATGATTGGAAACAAGTACAAAGATATGTTAAAACTAGATCAAGTACTCAAGCAAGATCTCATGCTCAGAAATTTTTTGTTAAAATTAAAAAAGCTAAAATTTTAGATTTTAATTTAGATTTAAGTAAAACTTCTATTAAAATGTTTCATGATATGATTAAAGAAGCTTCACAAGAAAAATATGATAAAATTTTATCTGCTTTAAATTCAGTTGCTTTTGAGAGAGGAAGTAATTATGAAAAGAAAAAAAGGGAAAAAATTTATATTAGAAATAATATAAATGATAATAATATTAATTATATTAATAATAATATTTTAAAAGAAAATGAATTTGATACTAATAATAATTTAAATGTTACTATTAATGAAAAAATTATTAATCCAATGAATCCAACAAATGATGATGCAAATATAAATTATATTTTAAGTCAATTAATTAATAATTTAGCTGATGATAATTTAGATATGATGGAACATTATCAACATTTATCTGCAAGAAAAATTTCAGTTGATTCTAATTTTGATAATAAATCTTATTTGAGTAAAAGGAGGAAAAGATCAAGTATTAGTTCTTATAATGAAATTATTAAAGGATTTAATGAGGAAATTATAAATGATAATAATAATGGTTTTGGGAGTAATCATAATAATATTTCTTTTAATATGAATTTTAATAATAATCATGTCGATATGTTTAATTTAGGAAATGAAAAAGAATTTATTTCCTTAAATAATTCTAGAAAAGTTAGTCAAGATGAGGATTATTTAATTAATGTTTTGTGTAATAATAAAAAAAATACACAAATTTAATATCAAATATTTAAATTTTATGTATGATTAAATTTTATATCAATTTATATTTCATTCTCTTAAATCATTCTCTTTTAATTACTAGTTAATAAAAAAAATGATTAATTTGTATATTTAAAAAAAAATAAAAATAAATAAATATTTAATAATAAAAAGAATTCAAATTTTAAAAGAATAAAGTTAATTATCTTTTAAAGAAAGCAATTATTAAAGCAATAAATAAAATAATAAAACAAATTCCTCTAAAACTAGTAAAAAATTTTTTTAATCTTGAAGGTATATTAAAAATCCAAAGCATTTTTTCAATCATTTGTATCATCATATCAGGATCACCTTTTCCTCCCATCATATTAGATAATTGAGGAGAAATCATTTTCATAATTTCAGGATTTTTTTTAATAAAATCTAACATTTGTTGAAAATCCATATTTCCTAAATTAGGTAAATTTGGCATAGAAGGATTATTCATAGTTTGATTTCTATTTAATCCATTATTATTATTATTACTACTAGTATTAATTTCATTATTATTTATATTATTATTATTAATATTATTATTAATATTATTATTAATATTATTATTATTATTATTCATATTATAATTTGGAATATTTAAATTAGGATTTTGCATCATTTTTAATGTTTCTGGTGTTAAACTCATTTTCATCATATTAATTTGTTCATCTGTTAAATTCATTCCTTGTGATGCCATCATATTTTTTAATGTTTGATTATCCATTGATTTCATTTGATTAACCATCATATTAATTTGATCATCTGACATATTATTTAATTGATTTCTTGCTTGATTAACATAATTTTGATCAATATTAAAATTAGGTGAGTTTGGAAATGATGAATTCATATAATTTTCATTATGATATGGTTGAGTTGTTTTACTTTTATGTAATTCTGGTTTTGTATCTTCAATTATTGGATGATCATCATCTTCTTCTTCATTTGAATTATTTTTATTTTTATTTTCTTTTTCTATTTCTTTTTTAAATTCATCAAGTCTTGAATTTTTATTTTCTATTTTTTGATTTGAACTTGTATTTATTTCATCTAATTTTCTATTTTTTTATTTTCTAAATTTTCAATTTTTTTATCTTCTTTAATTTCAACTTTATTTTCTTTTTTATTTTCTGAATTTTTTTCTTCTTCATTCTTTTTTTTTTCTTCATTTTCTAATTTTTTTTTCTTTCTTTCTTTTTCTAATTCTTCAGTACATTTATTAAAATAAGGTTCACAGGCTTTTTTTTCTTCAGAATTCCCAATTGCTTTAGCATTATCTAAAAATCTATAAGCTTTTTCATATTTTTCTTTATTTAATAATGCAATTCCCATTCTAAAATAAGCTTTAAAACATTTATTTTTCTCTAAAACAATAGAACATTCATTAATAACACCATCATAATCTTTAGTTTTTAATTTACAATTAGCAATATTTAATCTTGAAGCTCTTTCAATTTCATCTAATTCTTTTGAAAAAGCATTTTTTGCCATATCACTTGAAGTTTTAATTTCTTCTAAAACTTCATAATATTTTTTAATAGCCTCTTCATAATTTCCATTTCTAAATAAATTATTACCATCATTTTTTAATTTATTTAAATTTTCAATTAAAGTTCCTTTAGAATTACTATTATTATTATTATTATTATTAATATTATTATAATTATAATTATTATTATTATAATTTTGATTATTATACATTTGATTAGATAAATTTTTCATTCTATTTAATTCACTATCACTCATATTTCCCATTTGTTGTGTCATATTTCTAAACATTTGAGGACTAATCCCAGTCATTCCCATTTGATTTAAATATAATTGAATTTGTGCATCACTCATTCCAGAAAACATATTTGATGCATTTTTCATCATTTCTGGAGTCATCATATTTTGCATATTTCTCATTTGTTCTGGTGATATATTATTCATAAAATTAGGATTCATTTTTCCAAATAAAAGAATTATTTTTTGTAATTTATTAAAAATTAAAATTCAGTTTTAAAAACAAGAATATTAAATTAAATAAAAATAAATGAGAAGAAAATATTATTTTTATTTTATTATTGAGATTCTTTTTTTTCTTCATTTTCAATTTTATTTTCTTCATTTACATTATTTGTTTCTTCACTTTTTACTATTTTTGATTCTTTATTTTTTTTATATAACTCATCTAATTTTTGATTAATTTCATCAAAACCAGAATTTTTATCTCTACTTTGTTTTTGTTTATCAATATTTTTTGAAAATTCCATTAATTCATTTTTAACATTTTCAACATAAGCTTTTTTTTCATTTGAATTTTTTAAATCATATTGTTTAGGTTTATATTGATGTAATGAACTTTTTTTTATTCCACTATTCATTATTGATTTTTGTTCTTGTTCAATTTTATCTAAAAATGAATTTTTTTTTTTTGTATTATTAAATGGTTTATTATTTATTTTAAAATCATTTAAAGTATTAATTCCTTTTGAAAAACTTAATATACTATTTTGTTTTATTGGTTTAGTTGCAACTTTATTTATTTTTTCATCTAATGTTTTCATTATTTTATTATTTGGTGCATATGTTTTATAAATTGATAAAAAATAATCTGTATTATTTTTATTATTGTTTAAATTATTATTTAAATTTTCATTATTTTCTTTTAAATTAATATTTTTATTTTCATTTGTTGGTAATACAATATTATTTTTTAAAGAATTTGTTGTTAGTAATAATGAAGATTTTTTATTTGAGAATTCATTTGGATTATAAATTGGTTTATTTATTTCTTTTGGTTTTGGTTTTTTTTCTCTTTCATTATTGTCTTTTTCATCTTTTTGAACATCATCAAATCCATTAACTGGTTTAATAACAGATTCTATTTTTGTTATATTAAAAGTACTTTCTTTATTTTTTTCATTTTCATCTTCTAAATTTTTATTTGTATTAATTTCAGTTAATGAAAAATTTGTATGAGTTAATATTTTTTCTCTATTTTTATCTTCTGGTAAATCTTCTGATAAAAAGTCTAAATCTTTTGAAACTTTTTTATCTGAAAATTTAATTATATCCATTAATGTTTCTTTTTTAGGGGATTCTTCATTTATGTTTTTTAATTTTTCTTCTATTTCTATTTTTTTTAATGATTCCTCATTTAAAAATATTGAGTCAATTTTTTCCTTTATTTTTGAGTCATTTCCATTTTCAACTCTTTCTTCTATTTCTTTTAATAAATCCTCTTTTTTGATTTGTTCTTCTTTGTTTTTTGAATTTATAATTATTTCATTAATATATTCTTCAAAAGTAATTTTTTCATTGTTTTCATTTGTTGGTACTTCATTTTCTTTTGGAGGATTATTTTTTGACATTATTATTATTAATTTATAATAAAATAAAAATCTGATTCAAAAAACAATTTTATTTTTTTTTAAATTTTAATTTATTAATATTTATTATTAATTAATTACTAAATTTCTAGAATAAAATATTTTAAAATTCTATTATTCCAGAAATTAAAAAATAAAATTCTATCAAGTTAGTATATATAAATTTCCAAAAATTATTTTTAAATAAAAAATAAAAATGTTTTCTTTCAACGACTTTTTCAATAATAGTTTTGGAAACAGATATAATAATAATGGATATAGAACACCAAGATATAATGACAATAGAAGTATAATTCTCAGAAAATTATATAATGATAATATGAATTATATGTGTTTTGACTGTCATAAACAAGGAGAAATGCCTAGTTTCATAGATATAAAAAACGGAATATTTCTTTGTTTAAAATGTGCTCAAAATCATTCATCTTTACCAAAAGAAATAAGTCAAATAATTTCAAATAATTTAAGAGAAATGAGTGAAGAAAATTTAATGATTTTATATTATTCTGGTAATAAAAAATTATATGAGTTTATAAATGATGAATTTCCAGGATTACAAAAAATGAATTTTGAACAAAAATATAAGACTAAAGCAATGGAATATTATAGACAATTAATTAAGGCACAAGCTTTGGATTTAAGAGAACCAATTAAACCAAATAAAAGAGAAGGTTATATGTCTATTTATCAAAATGAAAATATAAAAAGAAATGTTGAAAAGAAAAAAGAAAATAATAAAAGAAATATTGATAATGATGATATTTTCAGTCAATTAAATAAAACTTTTGGTGGAATTTTTGGAGATGATAATATATTTGAAAGTAAAAATTGTCAAACTGAAAGAAATTCATTTAATAAAAATAATAAAGTTAATAATGAGAACGAGAATAAAGAAAAAGGAAAAAAAGAAAAAGATAAATATAATAAAAATGATTCAGATAATACTGATGAAGATACTTGTGATGAATTAGATGATAAAAAAAATAATAAAGTAAAAGAAAAGAAAGAAAGTAAATCTCAAAATAAAAAAGATGAAAATAAAAATAAAAGTAAAGATGAAAAAGAAGAAAAACCAAAACTAAATTTCGAAATAAAACCAACAACTGATAAAATAAATATAAATCAATTGGGTAATATAGAAATGTATCCTGATGCATTAGAAATTTCTTTGTCTTAAATGAATTAAATTATAATGTACTTTAATACTTTAATATATAGTTTTATATATAATATTATTATATTTATATTTTATATTTAAAAGTAAATTATATTTTTTAATTATTTTTTTTAAAATTCCTAAAATAAAAAAATATAATAAAAATCATATTTTATAATTATATATTAATTTATGTTTAAATTCTTTAAGAGAAAAACTAATTTTAGATGAATATTTTTTAATTTAATAATTAATAAAATTATTTTTAAAGGTATGTACATATGATAAATATCATAATTATGATATTAAGAACTGTCCCATATACTTTGATTTACAAATTACTCTGAAAATCAAAAATTTATTCTTTTTTAATTTTTAAAAGTTTGAGTTCATCATAATATTTTTTTGCTATATTCCATATTGAACTTATCCAAATATCTAAACAACTTTGCGTTTTAGTGAAAAAAACATGAGAATTATTATTTGAATATATTTCAAATCCATATGATTTATTATATTTTTGAGAAGATGTTTTTTTAATTTCACATTTAGTAATATTTATTATTTTATTTAGATTTGATAAAGGAGAATCAAAAATTAATAAACCTAAATCACTTAAAACTACAAATTTTTCAGTATATTTCCCTAAAGTTAATACTTCTTCATAAATTAATAAGTATCCAAATAGTATTGTATTTTCATAATAAGGAAAATATGACATTAATTCTATATCAAGACTTTGTTTTTTTTTTTGATTTTTATTTTTATCATCGTTTAATATAAATCTATTAGATTCTATATATTCTATATTGTTTTGATATTTTTTTAAGAAATAAATTAATTTTTTTCTTCTCATTACTTGAAGAATTAAATCATCTTCTTTATTAAATTTAAATATTATTAAATTTAAATTTTTAGAAGATATTACTACTTTAGTTAAATTATTTCTATTAAAAAGTTTATTATTTGAATTTAAATCAGTGATATGAATATTTTCATTTGTAATAATTAAAAATAATGCTTTCATTTTCCCTTTATAATTTACTAAATATACATCATCAATGAATATATCATTTAAATTATTTGTGTTATTATTTTTTAAAAAATCAGTGAGTTTTTTTGAATTTTTAATAAAAATATTATCATAATTATTATTATAATCAATTGAAGATAAATTTAAGTTATTAGGATTACTATAACTCAAAATACTTATTTGACTTTGTGTTAAAATTTTATTATTAGTAACTCTTTCTTCGAAGCTTAATTTTTCATTATTTAAAGTATTAAATGAATTTTTATTCTCAGTTTGATTATTATGAGTATAAAATGAATTAATTGTTATATTATTTTCTTGACTTTCTTCAAATTTTAATGAATTTTTATTAAAAGAAGTTTTAATTTCACAAATTATATTTATATTTTCATTTTTAAAAATTTGATATTGTTTATTTATAGTTTTGTTTAATGATTCATTGTCACAAATTATATTTATTTCATTTTTACAAATTTGATATTGTTTATCGTTATTATTATTTTTTGGGATCTCTTTTCCAATAAAAATATTTTTATTAAAAAAACTTGAATTATTATTAGATTCATTTTCATTATTCATAAATGATGATAATAAAATTGAACTTTGTTCTGTATTATCAAGTTTTGAATATCTAATAGATGGTCTAAATAATTTATATGTGTCATTTTCTCTTTTTAAATCTTCCAATTCGTTTTTTAATTTATCATTTTCAACAACTAACATATAATTATTATCTTTAAATTTTTTCAATTCATTTTCATATCTATTTAATGATTCCATCATTTCTTTAACAGTATATTTTAATTCATCAATTTTATTCATTAGATTATTATTCTCATTATCTTGTTGAATTATATAATTAAAAAGTTGATCAGATGATAATCCTTTAAATTTTTTAAATTTTTCATCAGATAAATTTGTTGAAATATCAAAACTCCTTACATTATTTAATAACTTTTCTCTATCATTTTGTTCTTCATTTTCTTTTTTTATTTTACTTACAATTTCATCGATTGTATTATCATAACTTTCTTTAAATTTGGTATTTTCTTTTTCTAATAAATAATTTTTAGAATTTAATTTTCTTATTTCATTTTGATTTTTATATATTTCTTCAATTAAATTTTGTTTAACTATTTCATTTTGTGCAATTATTTTATTTAAATCTTTAATTTGATTAGCATTTTTTTCCTTTTCAAAACTAATAAAATTAATTTCTTCTATTAAATCTTGAATTCTTTGTTCATTATCATTATTATTCATATTATTTTTTTCTTCATTTAAAATAATATATTCTTCCCTTAATTCTTTAATTTCATTTTCTAATTGATTAAAATATATTTTTAATATTTCTTCTCTTATTTTTCTTCTTTTACTTAAAAATATTATTTCATTTGATAAATATTTATTATCTTCTTCAAAATCTTTATTCATTAAATTAGAATAAATTTGAGTTTCTTCTTCATCAGATAATATATCTTCTAAACAATAAATATAATTATTATATGAATCTCCATATTCAAATAATTTATTTTGAAGATAATTATTTTTATAGTCATTTATATATATATTCATTTCTTTTTCAATTATTCTAAATAAATTTGTTTCAATAATATATTTTTTTTTTTTCCCTTGTTCAAAATCAGAAAAAAATTTTAACATTTTTAAAAAATCATTTATTGTTATTTTTAATGAAGAATATGTTTCAATAGCATTTTCTATATCTTTATATTCTATAAATTCTTTCTTATATAAATGTAAAATTTTAAAAAAAATGAAAATTTTTCTTAATTTTTCTCCATCAGAATTCTTAATTATATTATCAAATTCTATTCTGTTTCCATAATTTTTCATTTATTTTAATGTTATGTATGATTTAGATTATTAAATAATTAAATTAAAATATTAATTATGTAATAATTTAAATCATATTTTCAAAAATTAAATTTAAATATGAATGTTTTAAATTTAGAGCATTTTCTTTTTTCTTCTGATATTTTATATATGACAGAAACAGAAGAAAATGAAATTTTGATTCCAATGAAAATTTTATTTACAATGGCATCAATATATATTTATGCACATGACCCAAAAAAATTATTTAATAAAGACACAAATCAAGGTTTAATACTCCAACAATCATCAGATAGATCTGCAATTGTATCTAATAATTCATCAACATCTCAAATAAATAAAGTTAATAATACTAATAAAATTAAAACATTTGAAGATTGTTTAATAGTTAAATTAGATCATTGTGATATTATTCTTGCTGATTATGATATTAATAATGTTATTATTGAATATGTTCTTCTTGTTCCAAGAAAACAAAATCCTAAAAAAGATAATCAAAATTCAAAAAAAGAAAATATAAAATATCCAATTTATTATAATCAATCACATAGATTCAAATTTAAAAATTCTTCTTTAAAAGAAAAAAATTATATTAAGACTATGATAATTATTGAAGGATATAAATATGCAATAAATCATTCAATTCTTTCTATTCCTTTAAGAGAAGATTCTGTTAAAAGAAAAAAAACAATTGATAAAAATGAAAAAAAAATATTTAATAAAAATTCTTATATTAATTGTGAATATTTATTTAATTTAATCAATAATTTAATAGAAAACAATTTTAAATTAATCATTAAACCAAATTTTTTTGATGAAGATCCAAAATTATTAAAAGAATTTACCCCATTTTTATCTTTTTTAAAAGAATTAAAAATAGAATGTATATTATATGAAGAAGAAGAAAACAGTAAACAAGATAATCCTTCATCAAATGAAGAGACATTTGCAAGTGCAATTTCAGATAGATTTAATTTAGAAAAAATTGAAAAATCAGTTGAAAAAAAAACATTAAGAAATATGAAAACTATTAAAGATAATAAACCTATAAATAAATCTATTATGTTAGGAAATATTTGGTATTTAATTTCAATTGATGTTAGTAATACTTATTTAAATGATAGAGGCTTTTCAAAGTCTATTATTCAATTAATTGAAAAATGCCCTTATTTAAAATATTTAAATTTATCTTATAATTTACTTTCTAATCAAGTTTTTGTTAAATTATTAGAAAGTAAAAATTATCAATTAAAGGAATTAAACTTAAGTTATAATAAAATTAAATCTGACAATTTAAATTTAGAACTTAGATGGATTGTTATGTCTTATTTAAATTTAGACAATTTGAATTTACAAGGAAATGTTATTAGAAATGTTTTTTTGAAAAAATTTAATCCTGAAAAATTTGATGATTTATTATCTGAAATAAGAAAAATAGTAAATGAAAATTCAATATCATCTCAAAATAGTAGTAAAAAAAGTGATTCACATGACAATTTTAATAAAATAATAATTAATTTAAAAGACAATTATTTTAATATTGAAGAAATAAATAATTCTTTTTATTTATGGAAAACTGATATTTATAAATTTTGGAGAAATATCAAAGAATTTTCATGTAATGATGATGAAGAATATAACAAAGATGTTACTAAAAAAGTAAATATTGAAATTGATAAAAATTTTGGAAATTTCAACAATTTTCAATTATTATTTGATTATCCTTATTTAAAATTTTCTAATAATTATTTTAAAGAAAAAGATGAAAAAGCAAAACAAAATAAATTTACTGCAAAAATTAATACATATAAAATTAAGAAAACTGAAGAGGAAAATGTAAATATAATTATAAATCAATTAGATATTTATAGAGAATTATTTAAATATTTTTTTTTAATTGACTATTATTTTGACCCAATATTAAATTCTTTTAATCATTCTTGGAGTGTTATAATGAAAAAACAAAAAGAATATTTAAATGAAAAAAATCAATACGTTATATTTGATAATTTAAAAAAATTAGCTAAATTAGATAATAATGATTTAAAAGAACAAATAAAAAAAAAAGAAATTGAATATAATGAGTTAAGAAAATATTCGAGTTATTTTAGAAATAATTGTGTACAAAGTAAATATGAAAATTTTGAAATTCCTAAATTTTATGCTCAAGAAATGGTTTATCAATTTAATTATTTTACTAAAAAAGATACAATAACATCTTTAACTAAGAATGTATTTGGTGATTTAATAAAAAAAAATACTCAAATAAATCCAAATGCATTTATAGATGATTTATATATTTTTTTATTATTTTTTAAAAAAGTAAAATATATAATTGATATTGAGATTCCTTTTTCAACATTAAATAAACTTATTAATAGAATAAAAATGGAAATATTTTTATCTCTAAATGATAAAGATTATTATATTTTAGGTATTTTAAATAATATATGTCCAATTTGTAAATTTAAAGATTTAAATTATAAGGTTAAAAAAGAATATGAATTATTAAAAATTCAAACTGGATTAATTGATGAAGGATTAATTAAAATAATTAATTTTACAGGGAAAGAACAATTAAATATTAATAAAAGTAAGACTTATTTAGCTGAAGTAAATAATTATTTAGATATTTTTATCAAAGAAGCTTCTTTAATTAATTATAATAGTGAAATTATTTGTTTATCAAGATATATTCAATATTTAAGGAATAATAAAATAAGAAGTAAATTTTATATTGCATATGAAGATATTTTACATAAAAATAATATTCAAAGTTATGTTTCAAAATTAAAAAATTCTTTTGATGAAGTTTTTTTAAAATATTCTCATTTTAGTGAAACATTAGTAAGATCTCTTCCAATAAAAATTCAATATAAAGAGTTATGTTATCATCCTCTTTTAATCGATTATCTTAAATTATGTGAAGCAAATAAAGAAATTTTAGAAAGTGATTTAAAGATAATTTCTGAACATTTTACAAAAGAAAATTTTATAGATAATTATGCAACAAGAAATGTATATAATAGAATTACATTTCTTTTTTTAAAAAATTCAATTAAAATATATCCAAATAAATATGGATATAATTTAAGTAAAGGAAATAGTTATCTTAAAATGTCAAGAGTTTTATTTAGATATTTTAATAATTTAGATAAAAATAAATATAATGAAATAATAAATAATAGAGAATATGTCTATAATTCACTTAAAATTCCAATTGATGAATCTAAAACAAATATCATATTTCAAGTTGCAAATTTTAATATTAGACACATACAAAATTATACTGAAGACTCAATTTTACATATAAATAATTATAAATTAAAACTATTAAATTATAGTGAAAAAGGTCTTGGATATTCAATTATAGATATAAATAAAGAAATGATTCAGGGATTAACTAAAGAAAGAAAAAATAATTTTAAAGAAATTTCAAAAGATTTTTACGCACATTTAACAAATTGTGTAATGCCTTCTTCAGTTATAACTAATTTTGATTATATATTTAGAAATATTAAAGAATTGATAAGAATGTATTTAAGATATAAAAATCAATATTCTAATGATAAAGTTTTTTGGAAAATTTTAAATAAAGAATTTTTTTATTTAATTATTAAATTTATGAATAGAGATAATTTTGAATTTTCAGTTTTAAAAACGGATCAAGCAAGATATTCTTTTGGTATATTATATATTTTAAGTTTTTATTTAGAATTAAAAGAGGGTTTGATAATATTTTTAAAAGAATTTTTATGTTATTTATATATAAGAAGATATTTTCCTCATTATTGTAAAAGAATGTTAGATGGATTAAATAATCCATATAGATATGAATGGGTAATGTCATCATATGAAATGAAACAAAGATTATTTAATGAAAATATAAAAATTAAAATATTTTTTTATGAAGGTTATTATGAAACATATGAAATAAATGAACACACCACAATTTTAGATTTATTTCAAAAAATAATAAATACAAGTCCAATTATGAGTAAAATAAAAGAAAGAAATTTATATTGGATTTATTTAATTGAAAATACAAAAGGATATAATTATAATATTCATGAAGATAAAGAATATCAAAGTGTTTATGCTAATATTATAACATATTTAAAAAGAACAAAAAATCCATTAAAAAAAGAATTATATAATATTCATACTGAAGATGATAATGGAATGAAAATATTAAATTTAAAACCAACAGATTTTATTTTAGAAGTGATTGGTAAAATAGAAGAAAAATTATTATTAAAATTTGGTCATGAATTAAAAAAAAAAAATACTGATACAGAAACAGAAAATAATGAGAATAATGCAGAAATTAAAATTGTAAAAGATTTAGAAGAAGAATTTAATAATCATTATACACCAGAAAAGGGATTAGATGATGAATTATTTAAATATGATATGTTATTTGAATTTTTTCATTTTGGAATAAGAAGAAGAATTTATAGTCCAATTTTAAAAGCTGGAAATATTAATGAATTAACTATTCCTGAACAAAAAATTCTTTTTGAACAAATTTCAAAAATCTTTTCACTTGATAAAAGAAATATAAGAATTCCTTTTGATATTGGAAAAAAAATAGGAATATTATTACTTGTTAATAAAAAAAAATTTAATATTAATAAAAATGAGAATGAACGTGAGAAAAAGTTTGATTTAAAAAGTAATGTTAATGACTTATTTCCTAGTAATATTAGTAAACATGGAGGTTTTAAGGCATTACCAATTGAAGATTTATTTGAAGATAGAATGAAAAATATTGATTCAATTTCATATTTAATTAAAGAATTTTTTTTATTAGTAAAAAATACAGAAATATTATTTAGTAATGTATATTTTAATTGTAAAGTAATTAAAAATAATTATCCAAAAATTATTTTAATTCCAGAAATTGAAAAAATTAATATAATTATTTATTTAGAATCAATTGAATTTGTGGAGCCAATAACATATAAAACTATTTTTACTTGTTCATATAGTGATATAATAAAATGTACTTTAAAAGAAGAAAATATAATTAAATTATATATTTTTTATGCTGATATGAATAAAAATGAAGAAATAGAATTAAGAATTAAATTTGAAACAAATAAAGCACCATTTATTATGGAAGATATTTTATCTCATTTACAATATTATTTATGTAGAAATACAATGAGTAATTTATGTAGATGTTATTCACAAAAAGAAATTATTCAAACTAATTTAGAAAATTATAAATTAATTTATCAAAGGAAAAGTAATAAAGCATTAGATGTAAATAGAATAAAAATAATAAATGAAAAAGAAGAAGAAAGATTTAAAGAATTAAAAAAATCTAATCAATCATTTTTAGAATATAAAGCAAGAAAATTACAATTACAAAAAGAAAAAGAAGAAGAAGAATTAAGAAAAAAAAAAGAAAGAGAAGAATTAGAAAAAAAATTAAGAGAAGAAGAAGAAAGAAAAAAAGGTGAATTTAATATTAGAAAAATATTTAAATATTCTCCAATAACAGGTGAACTTCAAAAAGAAGGAGAACCTTTAAAAAATATAGCACAAATTAAAAGTGAAACTTCAAGTGAATCTTCAGAAGTAAAAATTGAAAAATTAAATTTAAAAAGAACATCTAAAAATTATTCTTCTCCAAAAAGAAAAACTTTAAAAACAATTGATAAAAGTTCAATAATGAAAGAAGTTATTTCTATAAATAATAATATTCCCTTTTATTCTTCTGATAATGAAAGTAAAAGTGATATATCTTCAAAAAAAAAAAAAAGTGATGTAGTAACATATAATGATTATAATAAATTTAAAGAATATGATAGTTTTTGGGATTTATATGGAATGGATGAAAAAGAATTATTAACTCAAATTGAAAAAGAAAGACAAGTATGGAATGAAAAAGTAGAAAGTAAAAGTAGTAGTTTTAATATTCCTTTTAATAATCAAAATAAAAATTTATATGCTCATGAAAAGAAAAGAGATAAATTAAATATGAAAATAGATAAGGCAAATAAGGATATTAATAATATTATAAATGAATATAAGGAAGAAAATATATCAGATATTTCAAAAAAATCATCAAATAATTCTAATTTATCAACAAAACAAAAATATCCTTTTTAAAACAATAAAAAATTAATTAGAATATTGGAAACTTAAATAGATGAAATTTTCATTATTATAATGATAAAATTAGAGCAAAAATAATTTAATTAAAAATAAATTAATTGTTTATTATTAATTTAATAAATTTTAATTATAATATTACTGGGATAAGATGTAAAAAAATTTGTTAATTATTAAAAATAATTTAATGTTTATAATAAAAAATATATTATTATTTATTTGATTGGGGATTGGGGATTGGGGATTGGGGATTGGGGATTGGGGATTGG